>JBBPBT010000564.1:582805-671167 GCA_037974875.1 Cicer bijugum | reverse complement strand
TTCATAATATAAAAACAATTGTTTTTTTTTAAAAAAAATAGAATCACGAGTAGTAAACTTTTAATGTCGACCAATCACGAGTATTAAATTCATAACAGACAAAAAAAAAATTCAAATCACAAGTATTAATTCGTAACATATAAACAATCATAATATTAGATTCCTAAGTAGTAATTTCGTAACGCCATAATATTATATTCATAACATTATTAAATATAAAATCAATTAAAGCATAGAATCAAATTAAAACTATTTTCAATCACAAGAATTTAAGGCATATATTCAATAACAAACTTCAAGGAGGTTACACAATTTAGGATACATAATAGGAAATTATGTACTTACTAAAATATAACAAAAACAAAAATAGAAATCAAATAATTAATATAATTAGTGGCACATAATTGCACTTTACAGCAATTATTGCGTATAATTAAATTAAAACTATTTTCAATCATAGAAATTTAATGCATATATTCAATAACAAATTTCAAGTAGATTACACAATTAGTGATACATAATAGGAAATTATGCACTTACTAAAATAAAACAAAACAAAAATAGAAAATCAAATAATTAACACAAATAGTGGCACATTGTAACACTTTAACAATAAGTAAAATCTAATAATTAGGGAAATAAACAATTAACACAATCAATGTTAAAATATATACGACATACACGAAGCGTCCCACCCCAGCAGTCCGAGAATCATTGCTCTGATACCATAATGTAACGCCCCGGATTTTTAATCCAGATCGTTACATAAAAAATAATTATTAGTTAGAAAAGTTTATGAATCTTTTGTTTTTTTGAATAATTAACATTTATTCGTTTTACATAATTAGTAACAATCACGTTATTTAATATCATTAAGAAAATATTTATTCAAAACTAAAATAATATGAAAACGATTATTCGTATCAGTAGAAAATCACTTCAGTACTAAAAGATTAAAAGAACTAAAATAATTGGACAATTCCATTATTACAAAATCGTCTTGAATGAAAAACCCATGTTTACCCCGCGTTTGCCAGACGTCAATACTCATTAACTACTCTTGAATCTCCTAGAACTCATTAGTACCTAAAATGTTGTTGTAAGGGTCAATTTTTTTCCATCATCCACATCAAACCAAAGCAAAACATATAGAAGAATAACACAAAACTCATAAATGCAAAAACTTCCATTGAAAAGAAAAAAATGATTAAACTAATAAATTGTATATCAAAACATATGCATGATGAATGCTCCTAGGACTATATGATCCGGATATACACCTGCCACTAAGGCAACTTCCACGAAGATGCATATGCCATGACATGAAGATATAGTATCAAATAGATATATTCCAACAAACCGATAAATTGTATCTCAAAACATATGTGTGATGAATGCTCCTATAACTACATGATTCCGGATATAAATCTGCCACTAAGGCAACTTCCACACAGAAAATCACACCTGCCACTAAGGCAACTTCCACACAGAAAATCATATCTGCCACTAAGACAACTTCCACACAGAAAATCACATCTGCCACTAAGGCAACTTCCACACAGAAAATCACACCTGCCACTAAGGCAACTTCCACACAGATGCATATGCCATGCCATGAAAATGTAGTATGAAATAGATATATTCTCACACAGCCCACTAAGAATTATGTCATGTGCATTCAAAAATCACTTTTTTTAAAATCATCACCTCATTCATACATCATTAAGAACACATACACACATCCATATAATGAGTATCACATATTCATAGACAAATAATGATAAAAATTATGACTTTCACCACATACACGTAGAGATAAACAATTTGATATTACATAGGTCATAAAAATTAACACCTTAACATATATAACAATATAATTTCCAACTCCAACCGATATACATAATAAGAGTTAAATCTTTTTGATCATATATCACATAAAACTTCATACTTTACTACATAGAAGTTAAATATTAAATTCAATCTCATAAAACATTGGGATTTTATTAGTCTACATTTATTTCTTTTAAAATACAAGTAATCGCGATTATTTATTTCATGTCATTCAACTAACGACCTAACAATAATCTGTGTGGGGAAAAGCCCTTACCTTGGCCGCTTTGCTTCCTAGTACAAAGCTCTATGCCCCCACAAAGTCGTTCATAAGGAAAAGATGTTCTAAGCTTTTAATGCCGAAAAAGAGGAGGTGATAGTGATGGTGGCTTGGATTTTTTTGTTTTATTTATAAAAGGTTTTGTGAACTAGGGTTTGTAGTAATGGCTAGGGTTTCAGTATTCTTTTCTTAGTGTTGGGCCTAAATGAGAAATAGGAGGGAGACAATATTATTTTTACTACTATTATTACTACTACTACTAATTCTATTATTATTATTATTACTATTATTATTGTTATTATTATTATCATTATTATTATTATTATTATTATTATTATCATTATTATTACTACTATTACTATTACTGTTACTGTTACAGTTACTGTTATTGTTACTCTTACTATTACTGTTATTGTTACTGTTACTATTACTGTTATTGTTATTGTTATTCTTATTCTTATTCTTATTCTTATTATTAATATTATTATTATTAAATAAATCCAACAATTACTAAAACTATTTTTTTTTTAACACAATTTCAATACTAACATTTTACCACTATTTCAAAACTAATATTTATAAAAAGTAATTTAACTAATTACTATTTGAAAATATATTAATAACAAAAACTCATTCACAATATTTACTACAATTATTGCTATACTATTATACAATAAACTCACATAACATACTACCATAATTAAGGAATAGTCAAAACGATAAAATAATTAAATATAACACAAATAATTTATATTTATTACTAAATCCGAATAAATACGTTTAAAACCATCATATCATAGAAAATATATAGAAATAAAGATGTTAATCACAATATTACTACCATCTCAAAACCATTAATTTTAAAATAAATAATTAAAATATGAAATAGTTTTAAATAATTAAAATATAACTAACCACAAATTTATAATATAGTTTAGCGTACATGAAAATGTCGCCACAAATATCTAATGCATAACTATATTTTAAACTCACTCAAAATCTTATCATCTAAAATACTTTTGCTAAAATACTATTATATATATATATATATATATATTTTAAAATAAATTAAATAACTAAATGTAATATTTATAACTTATATTACTCATAAAATCAAATATATATGGTTATCAAACCATAAGAAACTCATACATATAAGGAAAAGTAATCATAAAATTAATCAACATATATTCTAAAATAATTTTAACACCAAATTTATTTCTTTAAAATCCTATTTAATTAATAAAATAGTTTATCATGAAATTTGGGATGTTACATTTTGCAACTTATCCACATGGATTTGTCTGGACCATCCCAAGTGAGAAGTTTTGGAGGTAACCTGTATGGATTCTTGTTAATTGATGACTATTCTAGATTCACTTTGACTTATTTTCTGACTCATAAAAGTGAAGCATTTTCTGTTTTCAAAAATTTTGCAAACTTAGTACAAAACGAAACAAGTCAGAAAATATTGTCTATCAAAAGTGATCATGGAGGTGAATTCCAAAATGATGCTTTTGATAATTATTGTGAACAGAATGACATTCATCACATGTATTCAGCCCCTAGAACACCATAGCAAAATGGTGTAGTTGAAAGGAAAAATAGGTCTTTAGAGGAGTTAGCATAGGACCATGCTGAAAGATTCGAATACTCTGAAGTATTTATGGGCTGATGCGATTAACACTGCCACACATGTTATCAACAGGGTTTTGATTAGGCCATTACTTAGAAAAACTCCTTATCAGTTGTACAAGGGTAGAAAGCCAAATATTTCCTACTTTAGAGTTTTTGGTTGTAAGTGCTTTGTTTTGAACAATGGCAAAGAACACCTAGGCAAGTTTGATCCGAAGGCAGATGAGGGTATCTTTCTAGGTTATTCCCAAACTAGCAAAGCCTATAGAATCTATAACAAGAGAACAAAAACAATAGAGGAGTCAGTTCATGTGAAATTTGATGAACTTTTTAAAGAAAACTTGAACAACACTCCACCTATTGTTGATGCTTCTTTGGATGAAGTTATAGATTCTGAACCTGTAGAACCAAAGGAAACTACACCTCCTACTAACAGTGACTGTGTTGAACCTATTAGAGTAGATGAGTTACCTAAGGAATGGAAGTTCAATAGAAACCATCCCATAGATAACATTATAGGTGACATCTCTAAAGGAGTGGCAACTAGAAGGAACCTTAGACATTTTTGTAACCTTACAGCCGTTGTATCTCAGATTGAACCTAAGAACATTAAGGAAGCCTTACTAGATAGTGAGTGGATACTTGCTATGCAAGAAGAGTTAAACCAATTTGAGAGAAACAAGGTGTGGTAGCTAGTACCTAAACTAGAAAATAAGCACATCATAGGAACTAGATGAGTGTATAGGAACAAACTAGATAAGAATGGTGTCATCACTAGAAACAAAGCTAGATTAGTGGCCAAGGGTTACAATCAGGAAGAGGGAATAGATTTTGATGAAACCTATGCCCCTGTAGCTAGGTTAGAAGTCACTAGAATACTCCTTGCTTATGAATGTATAATGGACTTTAAGCTTTATCAAATGGATGTGAAAAGTGCCTTTCTCAATTGTGAGATCCAAGAGGAAGTTTTGTTAGCCAAACACCTGGTTTTGAAAATCCAGAATTTCCTAATCATGTATACAAGCTAACAAAAGCCCTCTATGGGTTGAAACAAGCTCCTAGAGCTTGGTATGAAAATCTCAACAATTTCCTTATTCAACAAAACTTTTTAAGAGGAAATGTTGACAACACACTTTTTATAAAAACTAATGAAAAGGATATCTTGCTGGTCCAAGTTTATGTTGATGACATAATCTTTGGATCTACAAACAATGAGTTGTGTAAAGATTTTGATAATTTGATGAAAGGTCAATTTGAAATGTCAATGATGGGTGAACTATCATACTTTTTGGGATTTCAAATTAACCAAAGCAAGCAAGGAATTTTCATTAGTCAAACAAAATATTGTAATGATTTGATAAAGAAATTCTCTTTTGATAACTTCAAGTCCCTTGATACTCCAATGAGCCAAGGAAACCTTTTAGATAGAGATGAGTTAGGCAAAACAGTGGATGTTACTAGATATAGAGGCATGATAGGATCATTGCTCTATCTCATAGCAAGCAGGTCTGGCATTATGTTCAGTGTTTGCATGTGTGCGAGATACAAATCCAATCCTAAAGAGTCTCACCTTAGTGCAGTTAAGAGGATTTTCAAGTATTTAGTTGGAACTAGGAATCTCGGCTTATGGTATCCTAAGGGATCAACATGTTCTTTAGTTGGTTATTCGGATTCAAACTTTGCTGGATGCAAACTGGATAGGAAAAGTACCTCTGGTACTTGTCACTTGCTAGGCAATTCCCTTGTATCTTTGTTCAACAAGAAACAAACCAGCATTGCCTTATCAACAGCTGAAGTTGAGTACATTGCAGCTGGAAGTTGCTGTGCCCAGATCATGTGGATGAAACAGCACCTGTTAGATTTTGGTGTGGACTTAGGATCTGTTCCCATCTTGTGCGAAAACACAAGTGCGATCAGTATCACTAAGAACCCAGTTATGCATTCCCGAACCAAACATAATATGTCTATTTTCTCAAATTAGACACTCAAAATCGATTTGGTAAGTCGATTTGTAATTTCCAGGAAGCTTCAGATGTCTTTACTTTCTCATGTCAATCAATTATGGAATTCGACTGACTTCATGATATAGTGGTTAAAGAATCGATTTGGAAAATCGATTCGTTTGGCCCCAGACTTCAAAGTTGAAGAATTCCTCTCGACTATGCCTCGAAATCGATTGTTTTAAAGGTGATTGAGATTTTCATTTAAAGGATCAATTTGGGTAATCGATGTTGAGACAAGCTCCATTCTGAACTAATATGATAGTGTTCTGAGGAAACTCGAAATCGATTTCGGTAATCGACTATCTGAACTTGATTGAGTTTTTCACTCAAAAAGAATCGATTTGGGAAATCCATGCTGAGATGAATGCCTGGCTGGACTGTTATTTGAAGTTGCTGAGATGATGCACTCACAAGGATGGGTCTCAGTTTTTATTTTGTTTATGTCTGTTCTGTTTATTTTTGTTTCAATCGGATGGGCATTCGACTGCTAGTATCTCAGAAGCCTGACTGTCGAAGTTTTCATCACGTCAATCGGATGGCAAATCGAGTGTTCATGTCTCCGGAACCAGATTTTTTGAAATTTTTGTTTCGATATTCGATTGGGCAATCGAATGATCTACTGAAATATGGTTAAAATGCGATTGGACAAGCGACTATTTGGGATAAGTAAATCACAAGTCTGAGAACCTTTATAAATCAAAAACCCGAGCATCGATTGGGTAATCGATTGGCATGTATCCGTTGAGAAAATTATAGCCGTTGGATGAGTGTAACGGTCATTTTTTTTCCCCAGAAATGTAACCAGTCTATTGGGCAATCGGATTTCAACAGTGCTATATAAACCTGGACTTCACAATTCGATTTCTCAATCAAATACTTCATTCTGCTATCATCTTCTTCATCCAACTGTAATCTTCTCCTTATCCAATCAACCTCTAATCTACATTATTCAATGGCTCGTGTTAAACGAACTGGTAGAAAACCAATCATTACCTCAACTGGCCCCTCCTCCAAAGTTATTCAACAATCCAGCTCATCCTCTTTTTCTTCTACCTCTAGTGGAAGAACCCCTTCACCATCACCTCCTCCACCTCCTTCACCTCCAGCTAAAAGAGTTTCAATCCCTACACACAAGGTACTGGCAAAAGACAAGGGCAAAGCAGTTGCCACTACTCCTGAAATCAGCAAAAAGAGGAAAGTTCCTCCATCTGAGAAGTTGCTGGGAGATGCCATGAAGGAGTTAACTAAGAAGAAGAAGAAGCCTTCATCCCCTCCTAAGAAGGTTAAACCTTCAAAAGAGAAGACTATTGAAGGCAAGGCTGTTCCAGAATCTTTCGTTAAAAGAAAAATCCAAGATGCTAGAACCTTGGATTTTCCCTACTTTGATCAAAATGGTTTTTCTTTTCAAAACCATTTAAGGTTCCGTGGTTTGGAAAACCTTCTTACCTGTTCTTTGGATGTCTATCCAAGGCTGGTGAGAGCTTTCTATTGCACCTTCATCCTAACCAAGACCGGGTTCGCAGCTGAAGTGAAAGGCAAAAGAATGGCTATGACCTTTGAAGAATTTTCTAAGCTAACTGGTTTGCCTTTTTGTGGATACACCATTGATGGACGAGCACAGGATGCTCCAGAAGACGAAGGTTGGGAAAACTCCATCAACAAGCATGCTGCTTTACAGGAATTGATGATGGAAGGTTTTGTTGAGAAAGGGACTATTCAAGCTAGACAGATGAAAGTTGCGCACAGGTTGCTCATGTACGTGCTAACACGAATGTTAGTACCTAGGGCCGGAAATCATGCTGTTGTACAGCGGCTAGACGTTATCTTGCTATGGGGACTGTACAAAGAACTGAAAATGAGTTGGGCATGGATTGTGCTGCTGAACATGCATGAATCAGCACAAGGGAAGCACATCCTGCCCTACCCCCAACTAGTTATGAGGATTCTGAGGCATTTCAAGGTGTCTCTAGCCAATGAAGAATCACTCACAACTACTCATACATTTGGTGAAGCCATTGTCAACCAAATGCAGATCAGACGCGTCAACAATGTATGGACAAGAACTCCAACAACTGCTGATCATGCACAACCAAGTGCTGATCAAGCACAACCAAGTGCTGATCAAGCCCAGTCAAGTGCCCAAGCACCTACACCAGCTGAAGGATCTTCTGAGATCATGGAAAAGCTGATGGAGATCTTGAAACTTCAGGCTGAACACAGTGAGGGGGTGGAATCTTCTCTTCTAAAGCTTCAAGCTTCCTTGGAATCAGTTCAGAAGGATGTTTCAGACATCCAGGAGCACTTGGGTCTCAAGATGTCTTTTGAAGACATTGCAGAGATTGGGAGGCAATCAACTGCAGAACCAAACCAGGACAATGAAATTGGTTCTGATTCTCATGGGGAGAAGACACCTGCTGAGGGTAATACAACGGTCTCTCCTCCTCTTGTTGGTGATAATGAGGATCAAGCCTAAGGTTTTTGGTTGTTTAGGTTTAGTTTTTTTGCTGTTTGATTGTTGCTGTTTGATTGTCTTGTTCTTACATATGTTGTTTATTAATTTCCTCTTGTATTTTTGTCTTATGTCTTTTTGTATTAATGACAAAAAGGGGGAGATGGTATATTGTTTTTGATTAATATTTGAGATTATGTGTTGTTTTGTATCATACCTAATCTGATGAGACTGTATATGCTGATATTAACACTCTGGTGTTATATCTGTGATATTATGTTATTGCATTGCTGCTAAACATTGCTGATATTGCATTGCATATGTCCTGATTAATGCATATTCATGGTCTGATACATACTAAGATCTGGTGTTTTATATTCATCTGAATCTAATACATGTTATACTGATTTGACTCACACCCTGGTTATGCATTAAAAATGTCTTGTATCATGCATTCCAAAACTGAGGGGGAGATTGATTTTAATAATCTCAATATTAATTGTATGTTTGTCATTAAATCAAAAAGGGGGAGATTTTAAGCCATAAGCTTCCCTGATCTAGTTTTTGATTTAAGTCCCGAACATACAAGTGCACAAGAAATATTTGCTTTATCTAATGTTTTGAATCAAGAAACATTTCAGGCAAACATGAAGACACCACACACATGGAACAATAGTTTGTAACTCAAGGAATCAACCAAAGTTGGAGGATACACTTGAGGAAGATGCAATTTTGTATAGTGGTATTAGGTGTCTAGGTATCAAGTTAAGTAAACAATCACTAGAGTCTCACATAAGCCATTGCCAATGAACCTTTATCATTCATTCATGTATTATGAAACTTAACTCTGAAAAACTCGATTGAACAATCGATTGAATGGGTCATCAATCGAATGGCACATCAATCGAATGGCACATAAACTGTCATAAACAACTGAGGACTGTTACAAGATCACTCGATTGTCAAGTCGATTGCACAATAGATTGACAATTCGATTGACGCTGAATTTTAAGTTACAGAGAGCACTCAGTTTGTGCCCACTCGATTGACCACTCGATTGTCCACTCGATTGGCAACTTGATTGTTTGCAGTATCTGAGTCACTTTGACCACGATACTCGATTGACACATCGATTGATGCTATATTTCAAGTCACAGTGAGCACCCAGTTTTGAACAACTCGATTGCTCACTCGATTTAAAGGAAATTATAGCATCAGGTCTGAATCACTTTGATCATGACACTCGATTGACCAATCGAGTGATGCTATTTTTCAAGTCACAGTGAGCACCCAGTTTTGCCAACTCGATTGCTCACTCGATTGAAAGGTTTTCATAGCATCAGGTCTGAATCAGAAACTGAATCAATCGATTGACCAATCAAGTGAAGCTTATATAATTCAAGTTTCCAGAAACACAGAAAATACGACACTCGATGCAGCAATCGATTGTATCCTTACAAACTCGATTGGGCAATCGATTGTCCTGGTGTTTTCCTTGAATATATATATGATGCTTCAAATCATTTTAAAAAAGAACTTTTGGAACAAATTGTATAACTCTTGCATAAAAACTTTTCACATCTTTTCAGAATCTCTTGCTCTCAATCTTGCATATCTCTGAAAATACTTTGAAAGAAAAGTTTCCTAACACACAAAAATATTCATTGGCAAATCAAATCTTTTGTGTGATGCTAGAGTGATTGAACACATTTCTTGATACTACTTGTCTTTGTTCGTGAAAAAGACAATTCTTTGTAATTGATGCTGTAACAAATCCAGTTTAGAAACTGGTGGCTATCCTTGTTGGTGTGGTATCATCAAGAGGAAGTCTACTTTGATCTTGTGTGAGTTTGAGGATAAACTACAAGGATCAAAGGGGTGACAAGATAGAAGTGAAGGGAGTTAGATTGATAGGTCGTGTAGAAGACTGGAAAATCTGTAAAAGTACTCGAATTCATTCTATAGTGAAAAGGCTGGAATCATGATTATGATCTCAGGACTGGATGTAGGCCGTTGGATCAACGGCTGAACCAGGATAAATCTTGGTGCAATCTTTCCTATCCCTTCTCTTTAATATTCAGCATTGTTAAATTGCCTATTCTTGTATGCTCCTTGAATAATCTTGTATGTGATTTTAAGTTTCCGCTGTGTGTGTAAATTGTATGATTGTTGCATGATAGATATGGGAATTATGTCTAACTAGTTGGAGTTGATCTTAATTCTCTTGTTATTAATCCAAAGGAAGTCATAGTTTTCCAACAATTATGAGTTTCAAAATCGTTTTCCCATCCAACATACTATCACAAAATTTCAAAACATAACACCTAGCAAAATCAACACAATCATAAATTTGAATCAAACACACTTACACATAATTTCAAAACATAACACATATCAAAATCAACACAATCAAAAATTTAAATCAACCACGACTCGTGTGCCAAGCTCCCTAATGCAATGCGTATATGCCAAAATGCATGGACTCGGAATTCCAAACCAAAACCCTCCTCGAAGGGCCGTAAATCATAATTGTACCGCCTATCGCAGGCCAAAGTACCAATTACCGAGGTGCCACCTATCACGGGTCTGCACGATTTACTAAAAAGCGTAAACCATAAACGTACTGCCTATCACGGGCCCCTATCGTTTACCAAGGTGCCACCTATCACGGGTCTGCACGGTTTACTAAAAAGAACGTAAATTGTAAAGGTATCGCCTATCACAGGCCAAAGTACTCTTTACCAAGGTGCCACCTATCATGGGTCTGCACAATTTACAAAAAACCGTAAATCGTAAATGTACCGCCTATCACGGGCCAAAGTACTATTTACCAAGGTGCCACCTATCACGGGTCTGCACAATTTACAAAAACGTATGTCATAAATGTACCGCGTATCATAGGCCAAAGTACTATTTATCAAGGTGCCACCTATCACGGGTCTGCACGATTTACAAAAAGCATGAAAATGCATGAGCGTATACTGACTCTATTTCACAACAATCGTTAAGTCAATGCAGATATTAAAAGATTCCTCATTTTTAATACTCATTTAACTTAAACGATTTTCACGCCAAACATTAAGCAAACAGACATATTAAGAGATTCCCCATTCTTAATATACTTTTGACTTAAACGATTTCCACAACAAAACATTCAGTAAACAAGACATTAAGAGATTCCCCATTCTTAATACTCATTTACTGAAACGATTTTCAAAAAAACAAACATTAAGTAAACAAGACATTAAGAGATTCCCCATTCTTAATTCTCATTGAACTTAACGATTTTCCAAAATAAACATTAAGTAACCAAGACATTAAGAGATTCCCCATTCTTAATGCCCAGTTAACTTAAACGATTTTTAAACGACATTAAGTAACTAAGACATTAAGAGATTCCCCATTCTTAACGCCCAGTTAACTTAAACGATTTTCAAAACAACATTAAGTAACCAAGACATTAAGAGATTCCCCATTCTTAACGCCCAGTTAACTTAAACGATTTTCACAAACTCAATTTAAGTAAACGAGACATTAATACTCAAACATATTCACAAATGGTTTTCAAAATTCCACCCAGAACAAACTCAAACATATTCACAAATTTATTACATAATTCACGCCAAAATACAACAATTCATTTCTCCACAAAATCATTTTCACGACGACATTAAGTAAATAAGTCATTAAGAGATTCCCCATTCTTAATACTCATTTAACTTAAACGATTTTCACAAACTCACATTAAGTAAATGAGACATTAATAGATTCCCCATTCTTAATACTCGTTTAACTCTAATGGTTTTCAAAATTCCACCCAGAATAAACTCAAACATATTCACAAATTTATTACACAATTCACACCAAATCACATCAATCAACAAACATCAAGTATGAACACGCCAAATACGATGAACACAAATCAACGCAATCATAACACTCAAATACATCAAATTTCATTTACTTAGAATTATACATAAATGAGTTAAATTCATTTTCCCCAATTCAATACACCAACCCTAATCAAATTCTTTTCCACACAACCACAGATAAGTCCCTAAATTCAAACTAAAAGTTTGGAAGGAGCCCTTACCTTCCCTTTAGCTTCCACGTTCGATTACGGTACCGCGAGTAAATCTTGTAAAATCTCCGCTCGCAACGCCGCTTTCAAAGTTGGTCCACTAGCACCATAGCACGGAGGTGAGCAACCTTCCGTTCTATCACTTCTTGAAAGGAGGTTTAGATCTAGACGATACGGGAAGGTTTGTGTTTGAATCCCTAATACCGTTTTTCTTCATTTTTGTATCGAAGAGGATGAGTGAAGTTGAGAAATCCTTGTCCTATCACCCACTATCAATTTCAAACTCAAAGGAAGCAAGAACAACGAAAATGGATGAAGATGGAGGAAGGGAGAAGAAGATGTTTTCGCGAGGCAAAGGAGAAGATGAAGTCTTTCCTTTCTTCGGTTTTTCTTTTCTTTTTCTTTCATTCCTTTTTCTTTCTTTTCTTTCTCTTTCTTTTCTTTCTAATCTCTTTCTTTTTCCCCCCACACAAACATATATACGTATATTTTAATATATATATATATATTATTTACTTTTAACAAATATCTTCAAATCTAGATATTTATTAAAATTACCATTTCACCCAAAACGCATTAAATTCTTCGTAAAAGATTCACCGCAGTCAATTTAATTTATTTATCAACGAGTAATTCTAATCGGGGCATCAAAATATCTTTTTGGTCATATAAACTCCAAAATATTAATAACTTTGGCTTAAAAGCCTCCGAGTTCAATACCAAAATAAACTAAAATACATAAGGTACACATTAAAATTATGGGTCTTATAGATTATGCACATCGATTCAGATATGTACATTCATCCATGTCTGAAGAACACATTTAAAATAATCGATTAGTTAAATCGATTAGTATATGCAGTTTCAAGATTCAAGAAAAACAAGATTCATGAAATCGATTGGGTAAATCGATTAGTATGATTTATAACTTTAATGAATTGATTGGCCAAATCGATTCATGTGTTGTTTTTCCTGAAACTATATAAACTACTTTCTTACTCTTCTTCTCATAACAACGATAACAATACAATAACATACAGGTACAACATAGTTATCAATAAACAATAATATACCACTACACTAACTCTTTCTCACACTGATATTACTTTAAACATCTTTTTCAGCCATGAACAATCTACATTTTTGATCAATAAGGATTGAAAAAGACTGAATTGAGAAAGATTGCTTTGAGAAGAAGGAAGATCAAGAACTTTGTAAAATTGATCTGTTTTCATTTCTGTAAATCATTTCTATAACCAAACTACGTTGAGAAAATCCAGTTCTTATTGGTGGTGTTCTTCCGGGTTGAGGGCTGTCAACAAGAGGACACTTGACTAGATTCATGGTAGATTTTATGGGATTTAAACTCGGGAATTCAGGGAAGGGAAAGATAGAACAGGGAGAATAGTTTAAGATTGAGGCGGGGCACTGTGTTAAAATCTGTAAACTGATTCTAAGAAGTTATATTGGAAAGGCTAAGATCAAGTTGGATCTTAGGACTGGATGTAGGCCGTCATGAGGCGGCTGAACCAGTATAAATATCTGCGTACACTTTTCTTTCCCTTATCTCTTTCAAATTTTTGCAATTATTATGTTTTTAACATTGATTGAATGCATGATAAATTGTCTTAACATGATTGCATGAAAATCAATATCTTGAGTAATAATTGTTTCTGATGCATTTCTCCATATGATCAATAATTGATATTGTTTGACGTTAACTAGGATTGATTATTAGGGACCTTGTTTAATCTTGTGTTTAGTAAATTTCGAATTTATAAAACTGCTGCGCATATTGTTAGAATAGGCATTATTCTGCATATTTTTTCAGTCAAACAGAGGTCATACCAACCAATAGATTTATGGTTATTGTTGCTAATGAACATGTTAATATTCTCCTTGTATTGCTAGAAGCAAAGGCTCAAGTTGTTGCTATGTGGGAACAAATGAATAAAGGGGTATCTATTAGAGCTATCAACAGTTTTACAAGCAAGGCTAAATCTACTGCAATACTCCAAAGAATGATACCTTGTTTCTTATTATTAACTGAGAAGTCCATAGGGTCCATAATGAGGACGAAACCACTGGTGCCATGGTGATCAAGCTATTAATATTTGGTGTGACATGCTAGAAAAAGTGGAAGAACACTAGGGCATTTGAATTTGAGGTACCCAACTTAGTGGTAAATTTTTGGTACATTTTGTGAATTTATTTTGCTGCTTGCAGTTATTCTATATAGTCTGACCATATACATAAAAATAGGCCCTAGGGATAACGTGTCCTTATCATAAGTAAGGTGTTCTATATATTATGTTCATAGGCAAGGTGTCTTTATCATTGATAATTTAGCTGTGATGTTTGGTTTTTATTTAATTGTTATTGGTGCTCGATTTTGCAGGTTTAATTGTTAATTAACAAGTTGCTAGTTTGCCTTGTGTTCCTAAAGTTTGTTACGCTATCATTTACTTGTTCATTTTTCATTTGCTAACTTTCAAGTGTTGTTAGAGCCAACCGGTTTGTAGCCTCTTTATTTTTGTGAAGTACAAGGTAAGCTTTACTGGAAAAATATATTTGCCATACATGAAAATCCTAATATTCCAAGAAACACATTCGTCTGTTTTAGGTTACTAGAAGGAATTCATTAATAGTAAGTGGTTAAAAATTTGTTGTCATTCACATTCTTATCATATCACCTTACACTTTCAAGAAAAGCCTATAATTATGATTGGATTATTAATAGTGAGAATATTAGTTTCAAAGACATAGTTTAGGCTATGACATATGTTTTCGTGTAAATTGTGTATGTTCTGGTTCTGATGAATAAACTTGAATTGGTTAGTAATGAAACAAGTGTCAAACAGAGAAAACTTGCTTGTTTTTAGAGTAATATCATAGTTTACTTATTTTCATATTTTATTGAGACTTTTAGATATATTGAGATTTTTGGATTTAACCATGTTAGTCATACAACATATAAATTGTGATATTGTTGTTTAGTTGTTGTAAGTTAGATGAAAGCGTGTATTAGAATTTCTATTTTTTTTTTCTAGTTTGATATTACCCACGAATATGCTATAGGAAACATTACCAACGAAACTTTCGTAGGCAACATTAATTTTCTTTAGTTTGACATTACCCATGATATGTTTGTGGGTAACTTAGCCATAACATTTTCTTAAGTAAATTACCAATGAAAATCTTACAAGTAAATGTAACCTATGAATTCTCCGTAGGTAATATATTTCCTACGAGCAATTTATCTTGGGTTGCTGAAAATTGTATTTGTCAATTGAGTTGCAACAAAAGTAGATATTTTTTTCAAAATAGTTTGAGATGTGAGTGAAGTGAAGTGTGTAAGAGTTGTTAAATATTCGTTTGGGTTTGGTTTTAAGTATAATATATATATATATATATATATATAGATACATACATACATACATATATATATATATATATATTATATAACTTACATACATATATATATATTGGAAAGGAAAGGAAGAAAATAGAAAAACAGAGGAAACGAGAAATGTAGCCTCTCCCTTTGCGCGAACCCATTCCCTTCTCCTTCCTTTTCTTGCTTTGGCTGCAAGAAAACCAAGTGTGAGTGAAAGGAAAACATTCCCCTACTGCTCGACTTCTTCTCTCTGTCCTATTTCTTCTTCTCGGATTCGAAAACGGTGTTAGGGATTTCAAAACCGTCAAACACAAACCTCCACATTTCGTCTAGATATAAGCTTCGTTTCACGAAGAGATAGAAGGGAAAGTTGCTCTCCTCCCTGCTACGGTGCTAGTGAACTAACTTTGTAAGCGGCGTCGTGAACATAGATTTTATCGGAATTACCCGCGGTACGGTAATCGCTCGTTAAAGCTAACATTAAGGTAAGGGCTCCTTCCAATCTTTTAGTTTGCATTTAGGGACTTATCTGTGGTTGTGTGGAAAAGAATTTTGTTAGGGTTAAAGTATTGATTTGGGGAAAATCAATCTAATGCTTTTATGGGTAAAATTTTAGAGTTGCGTTTTGGTGATATTGATGAGTGTTTTGTGGAAAATGAATTTAACTCATTTATGTATGATTTTGAGGATATGAAATTTGATGTGTTTGAGTGGTGGGTTGTGATGATTTGTGTTGTCGTATTTGACGTGTTCATTATTAATATTTATAAATTTTGAGATATGTTTGTGTGGATTTTGTGGAAAAATGAATTGATGTGATTTGGTGGGAATTGTGGATTGAATTTGAGAATATGTCTGAGTATGCTCTGTGTTGAATTTGAAAATCATTAGAGTTAAATGAGTATTAAAAATGGGGAATCTTTTAATATCTGCGTTTACTTAATGATTGTCGTGAAAATTGTTAGAGTTAAATGAGTATTAAAAATGAAGAATCTTTTAATATCTGCATTTACTTAACGATTGTCGCGGATAGAGTTAGAGTCTGCTCATGCATTTCATAGTACATGGTGACCGGATGGGCCATGGTGATGGTGGTGAACGAATGAGCCACGAGATGATTCCATGTGATTTGTTGGTTCATCTTATCCTTGCGGGGATTGTCATCGAGTTGATAAAAACTGATATTGTTTTAATGAACAAAAATTGAAAAGCAACAAAGTAAACTTTCTAATGCACAAGATCAGCAATTAGCTGCAAGTGCAGAGCATACTTATTTTGCACAATATTAATACGGATTTGATGCAAATAAAAACAGAAGACTTTCTGATGCACAAGATCAGCAATTAGCTGCAAGTGCAGAGCATACTTATTTTGCACAAGATAAATAGGGATTTGATGCAAATAAAAGCGAAATATAATTAATACATACTAAACAAATACTTACAATTAGAACTTGGTTTTGGAAAATGGAAAAAAAGAAAATACAAGATTACTAAAATGAAGGAGATACTCAGGAAACTCTCAAGATTTCTCACAGATATTCACTCGTTGTAATTCACTCTGTCCTGAGCTTAAAGTGGAGCCTTCCTTATATAGGGAAAGGATTCCGCTTGTGCTGCATTATTAGGCGGAGGAAACAATGAGATTCTTCCCACTTTTGGTGCCACGTTTGTCTGTTGGTGCAGAAGGCAAACTCACTTTCAGTGCCACATTTGTCTGTTGGTGCATGGCAGACAAGTGTATAACGAGTGTTTCTTTTGCGTTTTGCTTTTCAGAAAGAGAATATTCGTTTTTTTTTTAAGTCTGGAATCAATTTTGGGCAATGCCCGTTAATGATATTCTAGACAATTTTTAGACTGATTTGAAATTCAATTTGGGCTATGCTCAATACGTGATTTTGTTTTTGTGGGCCAACAATATTGGGCCTTTTGATTTATTTTATTTGTAAGATGCTGAAACAATCGTCTACATTTTCATATTCCATATCAATGGTGTCTTCTGAAGAACTGTATGAGGAATGTTTTGATGATTGGGCCTTACTTTTGAGGAGCTGGGCCATGATTTCAAAATATTCCTCCTCGAATTTTGCCGCTGCTAGCTGTGTTTGGGCAAATGACTTTTGGGCCAAGAATTTAGTTACCATTTGATCTAGTTTCTTCGTTCCTTGTTTTTGGAGCTACGTCGATACAACTTGTTTTTTGAGACTTTGTGGAATAGAAAATTTTGTCCACCATCTGACTTTGAATCTTCTAACGATGATTGTTTGGGTCTCTTTTTGGTTAAGGTTAAAATACCAGGCTAATACCCATGGTAGAAAGAATTTTGTAGAGAATAGCATTAGAGGGTGAAAAATGCATTCTTTGTCTATCGGTTTGTAATTGGTTTTGTATAATTGGAAGCTTTCTTGGACTTCTGGTTTTAAGATTTTCTGAAATGGAGCCAAAGAATTTCCAGCAATGAGCAAACCATTGAGGAATTTTTTAAGGTTCCATAGTAAGGCTAAAGAAAAATAGCCAAGTATGGCTAAATTTTTGGTTTAGAATGAGAAAAGTGTTGTACCAGGCTTGCTGATAATCCCAGTAATTAAAAGTCCTACAATGGTTTATTGTATTTTTGAAATCGAGTGGGAACTGTTTTGGTGTGTGTAGGTTTGATCCCCATTCTGATTGTGGGATGATTTTGTTGATTTTTGCAGTTGAATAGGCTACTGGGCCTTCTTCTGGGTTGTCTTGAATTGTTACAGATCCTGTACATTCTAGAATTGATTTGTAGTAAGGCTGGGATTTTGATAAATCATATGGTTTGAATAACCAGCCTTCTGGGAAATTTTTGGGGTTTCTCCTTGCGAGAGTTTTGAAATAATTTTATAGGATGGTTCCTCCTTTAAAGGTTTTGAAATAATTTTCTGAGAAGGGGTTTTTGAAGATTCTCCTCTTTCCCGCCCCGTCAACGTAGGCAATTGAATTTGGAGGGATTCAATCTCCTGTTGGAGTTTGTGGAGTTTAGCAATTTTTTGTAGTTGAAGGTTTTCGTCAATTGAGTCCTTTATTTCTTGGAGGTTGTCAGGACCGACTATTGCTTGGTTGGCAAGCCATTTTTGGATTTGGTTTTGTTCTTCATTTTCTTCGACAGCTTCTTTCAAAGACCGAATTGGTTTTGCATAAGAGATATGTTTTGGGGTTTCTTGAGGTTTGTCCTTTTGGACCTCGATTCTTTTAGATTTTCTGGGCATCATTCAAGTCCTGTTTTGGAGAAATTCTCTAGTTAGAAAATCTGGAATTGAGTTTTGATCTCCTGTTATAAATTCAATTTGAAAATAAAAAATACTAAGGATTGCTTGCCATCTAGCAAAAATTTGTTTTGATGCAATGTTTTGAACATCTTTTTGTAAAACTTCTTTTGCAGATTTGCAATCAATTCGAAGTAAAAATTTTTGGTTGAGTAAATCACTTTGAAATTTTGTAATGCACATGACAATTGAAAGAATTTCTTTTTTAATAGTAGAGTAATTGTTTTGGCAATCATTCCAATATGCAGATGTAAACTGTACAATGCATTCTTTGTTATTTTTTATTTGTTTAAGGATACCCCCATATTCTATGTCTGAAGCATCCATTTCAACAATTTTTTGGGCTGATGGGTCAGCTAAATATAAACAAGGTATTTCTTTGACTTGTTTTTTGATTATTTGTGCTATTTTTGTGTGTTCTTCAGTCCAATCGACATGATTTTTCTTTAATCTATAGTGAAGAGGTTTTGCTATCCTATTGATGTTAGGACAGAAATCTAAAACATAATTCAAAGATCCTAAAAATCTTTGTAATTGTGTTTTGTCAAGGATTTTGTTAGGAAATTTGTCTGCGAAGGATAAGGATCTCTCAATGGGTGTAATAGTGCCCCGAGAGATGTAATGTCCTATGAAACGGATTTTTGTTTGGAAATGTGAGACTTTGGATTTTGAAACAACCATTCCATTTTTCTTAGTGATCATTAAAAATGTTCTAGGATGTTTGAAATGTTGTTCAATAGTTTCTAAGAATATTAAGACATCATCAATATAGACAATGTTGAATTTTGAAAATGGATTAAAGATTTCATTCATAATTCTTTGGAATTCTGAAGGAACATTCTTTAGTCCAAAAGGCATTACCGTCCATTCATATTGACCAAAAGGGACCGTTAAAGCTGTTTTATAACGATCTTTTGGATCAATTTGTATTTGCCAAAATCCTGATTTCATGTCAAATTTTGAAAATACAGATGAAGAGTGTAATTTTTGTAAAAGATTTTTTTTGTTTGGAATTGGGTAACGAATCCATTTTAAATCTTTGTTTAAAGATTTGTAGTTTATGACCAGCCTCGGTGTACCTCTTTCTATTTCAGAATTTTTATTCACATAGAAGGCTGCACAACTCCAAGGTGACCTAGATTTTGTAATTAGACCCTTTTGTTCTAGGTCTTGGATTTCTGCTTTGCAATGTGTTTCAAGTTCGTAATTCATTTGAATTGGTCTAGCTTTCGTTGGGATTTGTTTATCGGAAAAGCCATTCTCATATGGTAGGTCTAGCATATGTTGTTTTCTATTCCAAAAAGCATTTGGTAAATCTCAACAGATTTCGTTTTCAATTCTCTTTTGGAGATCTGAATTTTTTTGTTTTACAAGACTATTTTGTAATTGTTGTTCGGTTTTTAGAAAAGAAACATATTGTTTTAAGAAATATAAATGTTTTTCTTTTCCCTGAATTAAACAATTTAATTCAGATTTGTAAATAGAACAAGCTTTTAAAAGATTTAAATTCTTTGTTCTAGGTTTTTCAATAAGAGGGAAAATGATTTTGGCTTCTTTTGTTTTGCAAGAAATGCTGTCATAGTTGACTGAGTAGGGAGTTATCATGTTAATGAAAAGGGTCCCTAAAATGACAATATGAGTATTATTTTCCAACAAAACAAAAGGAGTTTTGATTGAAACATTACCATTTTTAATGGAAGCTTCAGTTTTACTTTTTATAATCATGTTGGAGTTATTAGCCGCAACAAGTTTTTCATTAGATTTTTGTAGAAATCTATTTGGTACAATGCTACTTTTTAAACAATTTAAATCTGCTCCAATATCAAAAAGTGCAATTGTTTCAAATTTGAAATCTTCAGAAAAAACTAAATTAATTTTTATCAAATATTTTCTTGTTGTTATAGTGCTTAAAACGAACAAGAAATCTTCTGGGATTTCTTCTAAGTTTTCAATTTTGTTAGAATATTCTTCATTTTCTCTTTCTTCTTCATCTTGTTCATGGTCAGAGGTTTGATTTTGTACCTGAGAAAGAAGATTTTGAAGAATGTTTGAATAAATTTTTTGTTTTTGTTTAAGAGTTTTTAACTCTTGTTTTACGATTTTAATCTCTTCTTGAAGAGATTGAATTGTGACATGGGCTTGTGACTTTGCTCTTTTTCCTATGATATTTGTTAGGTCATAAGTGGTCTTAGGAAGTAATTTTGATGAGGATGTAGGAGGTTGGCCTTGTTTTGATTCAAAAGTATTTAAAAGTTTTCCTATTATTTCTTTTTGAAGTTTTGTATCTTCTACCTGTTTTACAATATCAAGAATTAGTTCTTGATCCTTTGTTAAAACATTAATGGATTTTGTACTTGCTTTTGAGTCGCTAAGAGAGTCGGAGGGACCTAGTTCGTCGAACTGTAAAGGTTTATTATTCTCCCCATTTCAGAGTCTGTGGCAGTTTCTTCTTTAGAGGTTTCTAAAAGTATTGCCTCTATTTTTTGAATTATTTCCTCATCGATTTTTAATTCTTGGAGATTTTTATTTCTCTTGCAATATCTTGAAATGTGTCCTGTTTGGCTGCACTTGTCACAAGTTATTTGTTTTGACGTTTGAGGTTCGGACTTCTTTTGAAAAGTTTTTTCTTGTAAAAATTAGGTTTTCTTTGGTTGTAAGAATTTTGGGGTCTAGATTTTTTTATAGAATTCTAGTCTTCCTGGTATGGTGTGGGGTTTTCTATATGGTTTTGAACAAGATCCTCCACAGTCTTTTGAAATATTGGTCATGGGTATTACAAACTGTTTACAAAAGGATCCTAGTTCTTGTCTAGTTCTTTTCATTTTCCATTTTAGATGTTTTTGGAGTTTCAAATCTTGACAGATTTTCAAACCTTCCATTTGAGTGAAGCTAACCAATTCCCCATAGGTTAAATGGTTATATGGGATTTGGTTTACCCCATAGACTTCTTTGATTTTGTTTCTAACCATTTCTCCTAAAAGAGTTAGGAGTCCTGCAAGGAATTTCTCCTTCCAGAAAGGTTGGTTTGAGTCTTCCCTTAACATGACTCTAGTTAGGAAATTGTTTTTGTAATATTGGAACTCATAAAGTTTTTTACATCTAAGGTTAGATAGGAGTTCAGCATTTTTATCTTTTCAGTGTGATGGATCACCTATGAAGTGCAAGTTAATTGTGTGTATTAGTGTTGCAACTGCATCTGGTATTGGGTTTCCTATTTCGTCGAGGATAGGAATTCCATCCTCTATGGTTTGGATTGCGTTTAAAATTTCTAAATGTTGAAGGGTCATGAGATGGTAATCCCACCATCCTTTGAGTTGGCCTGAGAAACCTGCTATTAAGAGTTCAACTATGGCTTTGTCGGGTGTGTTGGCTTGGGTTTTGTAAGCATTTGATGCCATTGTCATTTGCTGGAGGAGACCTAAGATGTTGTATTCAGACATACCATCTATGTTCCATTCATAGACAGTGCTGGCATTGAATTTGGATTGAGAGAGGACATTAGGTCTATTTTCAATACCTAAGTCTGGTGCGGTGACCATGGCAAAAGGTTGATTGTTTTGCCACTTAAGTTTACACAGGTTTTGTGGTTCTTGTTCGACTTCAGAAGCTTGGTCTAAAGTTGTAATCATTTTGTCAAATGTTCTTTCCTACTGAGTTGTTCATGTAAGACTTGGGTGAATTCTGATCTGCCTTCCCTAAACAGTTTTTGGCTTGTTTTTGAGATTTGGAATGGTTTAAAAACTGGGTTTTTTAGTTTTTGATCGGTTGTCTCAATTGGAGAGACAATGGTATTTTGTTGATTTTCTTCTATCTTAGTTAATTGTTTTGCTATTATACTAAGATGGACATTTGTAAAATTATTTTGTTGAAGGGTATTTCGGATATCTTTTTCAGAACTTTCACTTGGGATTTTGAAAGGGGCAGCTTCTACTGGTTTTTCTGGATGCGTTATTATGATCTGTCTTAGAGGTGGGTGTTCAGACTGGATTTTTTGTCCAGTTGCTAAATCCCGTTTTGGAGTTTTGTTTCTGATTGTTATGGGATTAATAGAACCTAGGTTTTGTTTGAAAGGATAAGAAATTTGGTTTTGTTTAGCATAAATTTCAAACTATTCAAAAAATAGAATATGAGTCTTGTTTTGTAAAATGAACATGTAAAATTCATTATGAATATATTGTCTTTGTTTTAGAAAGTTTTTGAAGAACCAAGTTCTTTTTTCCGTATTTTTGGAAGCATAAAAATCGTTATAGAGAATAGTTTTATCAACTTCAAATTCCTTTTCTATAACATTGAGTTCATTTACAACATTTTCAGTTATAGCAAAAAAAGATGGCGAAGTTGGTGGAGAAATGTTTTGATGCTCTTCATTAGTGTTTTGAGGTGCTGTGTAAATTTGGTGAGGTATATTTATGGAGTAGTCAACGTTTTGAAAGGAAGCACTTGGTATGTTGGAACATGAAAAACGTGGTTTTGTAAAGTTTTCAAGTTTTTGAAGCAATTGTATGATTGGAGGTGGTCTGGAGGAACCAGCATCAGAAAACCTGGTACTAGAAGTTCTTGAAAAACTTAGTTTTACCCTACCATCATTATATTGTATGACTTCTTTAAGATTGTTGTTTGGTTTAGATTGTTCAAGAGGCTGTGGTCTAACAGCTCCTTCTAGATACCATTCTTCAGGAAGATCAATATCTTTCCAAATGATGGTTTTTGGGATAATAATGTTGGCTTTTGTTAGGTCAGTTTGTACAAAAGATTTTTAAAAAATATGAAACAAACACCTTTTAACCCCTAAAAATGATTTTTGATTTAAAAGAATAAATTTTTTATTGAAACAAATGCACCTTTTCTTATCTCTCAAAAAACTAGGAATATTACATCTAAACAAATACTCTCAAACAACTCGGAATATTACCTCTAAACAAATCCTCTCAAACAAACTCATATTCAATAATAATAAACAATTAGGGTTTACTAGTTTATATACTAATAATATATATAAAGATAATAAAGAAATAGTATTGATTTTTATAAAAAAAAAAAATATGTTGCTTACATACTTATTTGTTGGAGTGAGTGCAATGGAAATTAGAAGAAAAAAATGGACAATGGAATAAATAGTAAAATATATATAGGGCGACCTGTCAGGCCTAATAGGCTTTTTTATAAGTCTGAGTTTGACCTATTTAAATAAATAGGCTTTAAAAACAGCTTAAGCCTAGCCTTTTTACTAAATAGGCCAGACCAAGCCGGGCCATAAATAGTCCAAACCATAGGCCTCTACGGACGGCTTAGCCTATTCCCATCCCTAACCGTAAATAAAGCCAATATCTGTCATAAACAATGACAGTTTTTCTTGTAGTGGTATAGATGATGTACTAAAATTCTCATAGAGATGCCCTCAATTTCTTTCCAAAATTGGCTCATAAAATTCAATCTCCAAATATCACACTATTAATTGAATTAATTGAGGAGATGAGAACTTTTATTACGGTTGTATAAAATTAATTTTTTTTACGAAGATTATGCTAACGAGTTTAATTATGTTGAATTAAACATCAATTTTTTTAAAAAAAATTTTAATTTAACTATTAAATGTTAATATTGTTAGACTTTTGAAGTTCCATTTATTTTAAAAAAGTTTGATTATTTTTGTTAAAGAAATAAATACTCTAATCTTATTCTATTAGAGAATACCTGTTGTCCCAAAAATAAATAAATAAATACCTTCTGTACTGAATGTCAACATTTTCAGTGTTGCAAAGATTATCAGCCTGGCCTGGATTAGAAATGGAACCAATGGCAGTGCCACTTAGATCGAATAGGACAGATTCTAAAAAACATCCAGGGCATTCATCAGTTATGGTCACAGTCACCGGATTTCCTGAGCACTGAGCAGGCACTATTTTCTGTGCATTTCACCTGAAAATAGAATACCATACATTAACATGTTTCAATATATACTATTACTACTACTTTTTTTATTGACTTTAATTTTCAGTTTATGATAAAAATTTGATCTTAATCAATCAATTACTGAATGTGTGATTGCGGGAAACCCGAATCCTAATTTTTACTTGAAATACATTTTTGAAGTAAATGTTAGTAATTATTTTTTGGGTTTAATTCGAAAATCTCCATTTTAAAAGTCTCTATTGCAATAAATTATCTCCTTTTATAGTTTTTTACAAACAGGGAAAATAAAACATATGGTAAAACAATATTAATTAAAAAAAAAAAACAGAAGCTATTCAAACGATTTGTTTATAATAAAAAGGATAAATAGAACTAAGTGTAGATCCCCTTCATTAATGATTTTAATTTTCTATAAAAAAAATTAGTTAATTTTTCTATGTAAGTTAAAAAACGGTTAATTTTTCCATGTGGTAGACTTGCAGTGGATTACTAGGCCTTTCCATATCCAACTATTGGGTTTTTTATGTATAATGTATAATTTTTTTACAATTATGTAATGTAAATATGTAAATATGATGTAAACATACAATTAATTGTATTACTATATCTTTTATATTCTCTCTCTTTGTTGGTATCAACAGGGTGAAATTATATAATTCACAATTGATAATCACGCAAGACAAACACGCACAAGAAAGATAATAGAGACCGTCACACAACATACATATAATTAGTATAAATAAGTTTTTAAAATAAAGCTCAAGATACATGAAGGAGCAAAAGTAAATAAAGGATAACATTTCATTAAGATGACATATCACCATTACAATCACACACAAGAAGAAACATCTAATGACATGCCTCAAGAGTTTAATTGCTTCCTCAAATTGAAAGGTGAGAAGGTCCAACTTGTGGTCGACTTCTTGTAGTGAAACCAGGGCTTCTAGTTGTTCAAGAATGTCGCTCACCAAGATGCCACTTCAGATGGTGGGATTTCCTTCTTCTTGGGAGAGGAAGGTGACTTCATTTTCATACCAAAAAAAAAATTAGCATCCATAGTAGATGAGTTTGAGAGACGTAAAGGACGAATAAAAAGAAAAACATAGGGACTAGAGAGAAGACTAGAGAGACCCAAGTAAGGGAAATGAAAATGTTTGAGATATAAATTGCCAGATCTCTTGAGAAAGAAACCGAAAACATTTTTTGAACGAGGAGATATATTGACGAGGGTATGAAAAATGAAGAGTGAGATAGAGTATGATAGACACTTTAGGACCCATGAGACAGTTTAAAGGCAAATGGAAAAAAGGAAGGAAATGAAGAGTTGGTCGAGGAAGAGAAAAAAATGATTTTTAAAGATGAAAAGAAAGAGAGGACATGCAAAACAAAAAGGAAGGAAATGCAAAATAAAACAATCACAAGATGATGCAATGCTATGCATGCTCTTGATAACTATATGATCCTAATGTAATACCTGCCACAAAGGCAACTTCCACATAGAAAATCACTCATACCAATAGAGAAAAGTAAACATGCTACAAAGAGAACTTCAACGAAAATGCATATGACATGACATGATGGTGCATTATAAAAAAAAATGTTCACACACAGCCCACTACGATACATATATCATGACATGATATTGTATTATCAAAATAAAAAATTCCCACACAACCCACTAAGATTAGGTCAAATGATCCAAAAATAACTTACATGAAATCATAACTTTATTCAAATATCACTAAGATTATACATCACAAGTTCTTATCATGAAAATCAAATATTCATAAACAACCATCATAATAATCAAAGCTTCCACCCAACATATTAGGAAGATCATATATTCATAGACAACTATCACAAAGATCAAAGATTCCACCACACATATCAAGAAATCATATATTCATAAAAGTATCATCAAAATAAAAAATTTAATATGTTACATCATAAAAATTTAAACTTTCATCACATACATATAAAAATTAAAACCTTAATATATGCCACACATAAATTTAAATTTTACCACATGTATCATAAATAAGACTCTCAACATATTAAAAATAAAACTTAAACTTTCTTCACACATACCACACAGTTGTAGAATTTAAATTAGACTACAACCTATTAAAAGTTTATAATCCATATTTTAATCCTATAAACCTTAATTAGTTATATTAATTCAATTATTACTAAATAGGGCTACCGCTGTGCGTAGCGAGCCCCGAATGAATTGTTGGAAAATACGATTTTCCCATTCACCTCACATTATAATATACTCATGAAATCAAACGTCCTCTCACCCCTTAACTTTTTCCTACGCTTTTACACACAAATACAAGTCCGTAAGAAAAAGCATATGTTATTTGACTCCTTGTCCTTCTATTAATCTTACTCGACAGTTTATGGGTAAACGTCAAAAGTAAATTATGAAAACAAACTCTAAAAGGGTCAATTTTAGAACCTAAATCAAGTAAACTTACCTAAATAAGAAAAGAATCATGGTATAATATGTGAATCGTGTTGGGTATTCAATTATGAGTCTTTAGTCCCACATTGACCAGGAATGGAGGCTGTAATGGATATATAAGGAGAACGACCCATACACCTAATGCCTTAAGGTTATGCGTTGATATGTGGTGTCTAAAGTCTCTTATAAATCGTTGTTTAGCCCATTCTGAATTGTTGTGCTCTTCCGGTCTCCCCAACACATCGTTGACACGGTCGTTTTGGTGTTGGTTTCACTCTAATCAAATTTACGGTGAAGAAGAATGGTGCAAAATAACGAATATCATATACATAAAAGTCGGATATTTTACAGAGGAATTGAGATGGTTAAAAAACTGAGAAAATATGTTTAATTGACTAACTAAATGAATTAAACAACATACTGAAATTTGGACGAAAATGGAGAATGTTTTATATGCCAAACAATAATCCTAATTCTTGTTTCTTATTGGGCGAACATGCTGTTCTCTTATATAATTATATATTTATATTTATATATATATATATATATAGGTTTTACTTGTATATGGGCCAAATCAATAAAACACATTTTACTCATTTCTTTTATTTTTTTTAATAAAATCAACAATTACTAATATTAATTTTTTAATATAAATTTTAAAATACATTAATAACAAAAACTCTCACATTCACACTATTAACTACAATTATAACTATAATATTTTACAACATAATCACATAAAAATACTACCATCTTTGTACAATAGTCAAAACGCTAAAATAAATAAATATAACACAAATAATTTATATTTATTATTAAATCACAAAATATGTGTAAAACCATCATATCATAGAAAATATTAAAAAAAAAAAAAAGAATCATAGTATTACTAATATTTTAAGACAATTATTTATAAAACAAATAATTAAAATAGGAAATAGTTTTTATTAATTAAAATATAACTATGCATATATTTATCATGTAGTCAACACGCACGAAGATATCACCAGAAATATCTAATGCGAATCTACATGTAAACTCACTAAAATCTTATCCTCTAAAGTACTTTTGCTAATATTCCATTATATTTTTGAAAAATAAATTAACACTACGCGAAAAATAGGATTTTACAGTACTTTTCTTAATCCATCTACAGCGCTTTTTCAAAAAAAAAAAAGCGTTGTGGAATCGAGCGCTGTAAAAGATACAACAACGCTTTTAAAAAGCGCTATAAAACATGTAGATATGATGTGCGCTTATTATGCATATTTTATAGCACTTTTTCAAAAAAGCGCTGTAAAATGCGCACACATAATATGCATTATTATGCACATTTTATAGCGTTGTAAAATGTGCATATCTAATTCATATACTGTGTGCGCCTTTTACAGCGCTTTTTCAACAAAGCGTTGTAAAATGCACACCAAATATATGAATTATGGGTGTGCATTTTACAGTGCTTTTGGGTGTATATTTTACAGCGCTTGTTTTAAAAAGCGCTGTAAAATGTACACCAAACATATGAATTATAGGAGCATATTTTATAACGCTTGTTCCAAAAAACGCTGTAAAATGTCCATCCAATACACATTTTACATCGCTTTTTCAAAAAAGCGCTGTAAAATGTGTGTTTTTTTTTTATTTAAAACGTTGTAAATTATATTTTTGAAAAGCGCTTTTTAACTTTTTATGGCATTTTTTTAAAAAGAGCTGTCTTTTATCTTTTTATCCAAAATTATTTTGATCCAGAATCAGTTCACAATCAGTTCACACAACAACAAAACATATTCAAATACCATTAGCAGTTCACACAATCAGTAGACAAAAAACATAACTCTGTAACTTAATTAACATATATGTAACTCTGTAACTCTTTAATTTACAACCTAATTAACTACATTCATATATATATATATATATATATATAACCTAATTTACAACCTAATTAACTACATATACATTGAACCTAATTTACAACCTAATTAACTACATATTCATATGAATGTTCATATATTGTGTCCTATGATCATATACATATAATAACTAACAGAATATACATAATATGCACTAACTACCATATAATATTCAGATCCCTTGCCCAGCAGCATGCTATTTCCCAGAAAATCAAATAATTTTCATTTCAAGCACATACTGACACCAGTCTTCCTTTAATTCCATTAGATCTTCTTCAGAATATGATGGACTGGAATTGTCAAAGTACTGCAATATTAAAATTGAACATACTAAGTTAGTATAAAATGTATAGATAATTTATATATGAAAATCATATAATGAAAATACCGTATCGTTTCTGGGATAATAGTTTTATTCTTGTCAACAATCTCCTTCATGAATCTCAATACGTAGTACCCACAATCGATGTTGTTGCTTTGACGAGGGCACTGTAAAATAAAACATATAAGTCAATAAAATATTTGTGCATTAATCGTAAAGGCATATATTTGTAAATGAAAATTTAAAGGCATATATTTCAAACCTGTATTGGGATCCATGTGATGTTATTAGACTTTTGCTTCGACAACGTAGCACCTCTTTGAGCTCGAAAAACTTGTAAGGCACTATCAAATGAATAAATGTGATTATTATAGCATGAACAAACACATTATATATATATATATATATATATATAAAAGAAATAAATAAATATTACTTACGTGTCGAACATAATCTTTATTTCAGAGTGATTGTTGTAATTGCCAAGCAAGGGATCCAAATAGTATATAACTTCAGAGACCGCATTGATTGCAAATAGCACCCAATGTGCCCTACAACAACAAAAATTTGGTTAAACAATTTTGTTTATACACAACTAATAAATTAAAATCTCATCAATTAAAAAAGATATAAATAAATAATATATAATTACGTACCCTGAATTATATGGTGCGTAGAACAATTTATCCTTTTCTATATTACCTAATAACATATCTGCAACGTAATTCTTTACATTTTCTGGATCGAGTTTGCACATCGACAGCTTATGCGGTGACAAGAATGAGTATTTATTTGATAATATGTGCATGCACAAAACCTTCTCATAGAAAAACCTTCAATGAAAATTTTAAACTAGATTAATTACCAATACATTTAATTAATTATGAACAAATGCAATTAAAAGTATTTTTTACATTATGTACAAGCTCATGACAGTAGCACTAAGCTCCTTATGGTTGAAAAGTTCGTAAATGTGCTCCTTTTCGAGAAATTCATCATACTCATCTCCGAATATAGCTTTATTCATGGGTATGATGCGTGAATCATCGTTGCTGCCCATGTTCCGTTTTACTTGGATGTCAAGACACGCCCCTTATTTAGCAAGGCATGGTTGACTTATTTTAGGAGCAGCAACAGTAGCAGCAGATCCCTTCTTCTTTTCGTGGTGGGATTCACATTTGTTTGTCCATTTACAATATGAAACGATGGATTAATCCAAATTCCCTCATCATGATCATCTCTAAATATAAACTATCATCAGTTGAATCAATTTCATGTGGTTGTTGTGATGAGGCAAATAAAAGATCATTACCAACATCTTCATCATTATTGTTATCGTCACTTATTCTATTGGTCGATAGGACAACAAACCATTTATCATTAGAAGGATCAGTGACATAAAACACTTGTTGAGCTTGCGACGCTAAAATAAAAGGCTCGTCTTTGTATCCCACCCTATTAAAATCGATAAGCAAGAATCTTGACTCATCAACCCGAACGCCATTATTATTATCGACCCACTTGCAATCAAATATGGGAAAACGAAACATTGTGTAGTCTAACTCCCATTTGCGCTCGGTAACCCCAAAATATGATAGATTTGCATATATTGGGTTTTTGTGTTTTGCACTTGAGACATGCATCGCTTCAGTTATGAGAGTAACTCCGCTATTTTGCATAGTGGTCTGATCATCTTGTTCTTTGGTAGAAAATGTATAGCCGCTAATAACATAACCAGTGTAAGAAACGACATGTAAGCTCATACCATTTGCTAGCAACCTCAATTTCTATGAAATTGATCAGGGGTCTATATCAAACTTTGACTTTATGTGATTTTTTAACCATGTTATAAAACTTCGATTGTGCTCTCGAGTTATCTAATTTTGATTCCTATTCATGTTCAAATGAGATATCTGATCCATGTGTATTGTAACATACGATTGAACCTCATCATCATTGTGCAGAACATACAATTGTGCCTGCTCCCATTCTGTCCTTGATATAGTCAGTAGTCTCCTTCCAATTATCCATTCTCTTGATATTCTTCCCGAATGATGAGATATGGGAAGCCCTATGGATTCAACATTGGACATATATTCAATATAAAATTCAGTAGCCTCTTCAACAATGTACCGTTAAGCAATACAACCTTCTGGTCGACTTCTACTTTTTACGTACCCTTTTAATATTTTCATATATCGTTCTATGGGATACATCCATCTCATATAAGCTTGCCCACAAAATTGCCTCTCCTTAACCAGATGAACAGTAAGGTGAATCATTATATCAAAAAACGAGGGTGGGAAATACATTTTAAGCTCACACAAAGTAACAACAATTTCCCTCTGCAATGTTGGTAATTTCTGAGGGTCGATTACTTTACTACAAATTTCCCTGAAGAAGAAACATAATCTAGTTAAGGCTAGTTGAACTTTTTCAGGTAAAATGGAACGTATACCTATTGGTAGCAAATGCTCCATTAGAATATGACAATCATGGGTCTTCAAACCTTTTAAGTTGAGGTCTTTATTACAAACCAAATTTTTAATGTTTGAAGAGTATCCTTCTGGAACTTTAACTTCATGTAGAAATTTACATAAAACAATTTTTTCCTTTCTAGATAGAGTATGAGCGGCTAGAGGTAGATATGTGCGATTTCCTTTCTTTACAGGACCCAATTCATTTCTTATTCCCATAATGACCTAGTCCAATCCTACGTTGATGCCATCTTTAGACTTTTCTAGAACATTGAGTAACGTACCAATAACACTATCAAATACATTTTTTCAATATGCATCACATCGAGTAAATGTCTTATATACAATGACTTCCAATATGGCAATTCAAAGAAAATTGACTTTTTCTTCCATCTAGTTTTGACCAGCTCTCCCGCAAAAGGTTTTCCAAATTTATTGGTCAAACCTTGTAATTTTTCAAGTATTTGATATCCAGTCGGTGCTAAAGGAGCTTTACCTTCCTCTGATTTTCCATTGAATGCATTTCTCCACCCATGATATTGATGACTATAAGGTAAAAATCTATGATTTCCAAGAAAAACGGTGTTAGGGATTTTCAAACCGTCAAACGCAAACCTCCATGTTTCTTCTAGATCTAAGCTTCGTTTCGCGAAGAGATAGAAGGGAATCTTGCTCACCTCCACACTACGGTGCTAGTGAACTAACTTTGAAAGCAACGCTGCGATTGGAGATTTTATCGAAATTACTCGCGGTACCGTAGTCACTCGTTAAAGCTAACGTTAAGGTAAGGGCTCCTTCCAAACTTTTAGTTTGCATTTAGGGACTTATCTATGGTTGTGTGGAAAAATAATTTGTTAGGGTTGAAGTGTTGATTTGGGGAAAATGAATTTAATGATGTTAAGGGTGAAATTCTAATGTTGGGTTTTGGTGATATTGATGAGTGTTTCGTGGAAAATGAATTTAACTCATTTATGTATGATTTTGAGAAAATGAAATTTGATGTGTTTGAGTGGTGGGTTGTGATGATTTGTGTTTGCCGTATTTGACGTGTTCATAATTAATACTTATAAATTTTTAGATGTGTTTGTGTGGATTTTGTGGAAAAATGAATTGATGTGATTTGGTGTGAATTGTGGATTTAATTTGAGAATATGTCTAAGTATGCTTTGTGGGGAATTTGAAAATCATTAGAGTTTAACGAGTATTATAAATGGGGAATCTTTTAATATCTTTGTTTACTTAATGACTGTCGTGAAAATTGTTAGAGTTAAATGAGTATTAAAAATGGGGAATCTTTTAATATCGGCATTTACTTAACGATTGTCGTGGATAGAGTCAGAGTATGCTCATGCATTTCATAGTACATGGCGAACGGATGGGCCATGGTGATAGTGGTGACCGAATGGGCCACAAGATGATTCCATGTGATTTGTTGGTTCATCTTATCCTTGCGGGGATTGTCGCGTCGTGTAAGGTCTGCGATAGACTGCACATTTTTGGTAAATCGTGCTGACCCGTGATAGGTGGCACCTCGGTAAATAGTACTTCGGCCTGTGATAGTCGGTACATTTACGATTTACGTTTTTGGTAAATCGTGCTAACCCGTGATAGGTGGCACCTCGGTAAATAGTATTTCGGCCTGTGATAGGCGGTACAATTATGATTTACGGCCCTTCGAGGAGGGTTTTGGTTTGGAATTCCAAGTCCATGCATTTTGGCATATACGCATTGCATTAGGGTGCTTGGCACACGAGTCGTGTTTGATTCAAGATTATGATTGAGTGTTTGAACTGAAGCTGTCGTGGCAATTGTGCTATAATTACTAAGTGTTATGTTTTGGAATTGTGTGTAAGTGTGATTGATTGCAAAACTATTTTGAAACTTAAGTTGTCGTGGTGATTGTGTTATAATTGCCAAGTGTGGATGTTTTGAAATTGTGTGATGGTGTGTTTGATTGCAAAACCATTTCGAAATTTAGGTTGTCGTGGTAATGGTGTTATAATTGCCAAGTGTGGATGTTTTGGAATTGTTTGAAAGTGTGATTGATTGCAAAACCATTTTGAAACTCAAGATGTCGTGGTGATTGCGCTATAATTGTTAAGTGAGATTGTTTGAATTTGTGTGTAAGTGTTGATTGGTTTCGAAACCCTTTCAAAAGCTGAATAATGCTGAATTTTGTTGTTTTTCTGTTGCTGTCTGATGTATATTCAAATACAGACATGCTATTTTTGCCACTAACTTACTGGGTAGTCGAATACACACTGTTGTAGTCGAATATAGACATGTTGTTTTGCCACTGACTTACTGTGTAGTCGAATACAGACTGTTGTATTCGAATACAGACATGTTGTTTTTGATCTTGAATGCTAAAACAGCCTTGTATTCGAATACAGAGATGTTGTATTTGAATACAGCAGTGCTGTTTTGTTAAAAACTTCATTTTTCAACCTTGTTTATGAATGTTTAGCATATGGAAACCCTTTTAAGGTGCATGCTAAGTTGAAATGTTACTTTATGCATTTAAAAACATAAATGTTATGTGTTAATTGTTAATTTCGGTTGGTGACCCTTTACACTATTGTGGAAATCTGGGCTTTGCCCTGTGATGAGAACCAGGACCATTGTACCGGTTCATACGTTGTGGATGGGAATGTAGTTGGAAACACCTGACTGGAGCTATGTTAGGAGGATCTTGCAGGGCACGTGAAGATCACTCTGGATGTATAGTTTTTTGTAGAATGATCTGATTAGGTTGACGTATAGGGACTAGAGGTCTTTCTTTTGGGATGTGTTTATTTTAATTTGGAAGACTGTACCTATACCAATATTGTCAGCATGACATTTTATTTTCGATAGGTCCCATGTACCACTTTTTGATGTGTAAATACTTTGGATACGTATTTCAAAAACTATTTCGCTGCTTGTAAATTATGTTGACTTAATTGTCGTTGTGTTATGACTTAAATATTTATCCAAAGGTATTTCCTTATTTATTTTTTTGTTTCATGAATTTGTTTTGAAAAAAAAAATACACTCCCGCTATTAAAAATCGGGGTGTTATAGAAACATTCTTTCTTATACCCATCGTAAACTTCCACACTTGTCTCCCACATACGTTTTAAATCTTCAATTAAAGGAGTCAAGTATATGTCGATATCATTCCCCGGTTGTTTCGGTCCAGAAATTAACAGAGACAACATCATAAACTTACGCTTCATACATAACCATGGAGGTAGGTTATATATTACCAAATTCAGAGGTCACATGCTTTGTGAGATGCTTTTAAGACCATGTGGATTCATTCCATCAGTATAATGTGCAAGTCTTAGATTTCGTGACTCTATCCCGAATTCAGGATATTCGTGATCAATTTTTGCCCATTGTGAGGAATCTGCAGGGTGTCGAAACATTCCATCTCTAATTCTTTCATCTTCATGCCATGTCAAGTGTTTTGAATCTTCTTCACTGCGATACATGCGCCTAAAACTTGGTATTATAGGAAAATACCACACGACTTTTGCTGGAGTAGATTCTTTCTTCTTATATCGAGAGACATTGCATATCAGACACGCCTTAAGTAATTCATATTCGTTTCGAAATAAAATGCAATCGTTAGGACACACATGAATCCCTTCGTAACTCATGCCAATAGAACACAAAATTCATTTAGCCTCGTAGGTTCGACTGGGAAGTTCATTATCATCTGGCAACATATCTTTTATGAGTGTTAATAATTCTGTGAAGCTTTTATCAGACCATCCATTACTTGCCTTTAAGTTGTACAACTTTAATATCGCCGACAGTCTTGTGAATTTGGTACAACCATTATATAATTCTTTCTTTGCATCACTCAACAAAATTTCAAACATTTTAGGATAATCTCGAAGATCTTCTTCAACTGCTTTTGCGATCTCATCAACTCGGTCCAGCTCATATGTATCTGTATCGAAGTCAGTTGAAGCATATGTCGAACTATTCTCAAAATTAATGTTTCCTTTTTATTCTCACCATTTCTTATCCAACATGTGTAGCTTTGATCAATTCCATTACATACTAAATGTCCTTCTAATTTATCTTCTCTAACGCGTTTTCCAAAACAACATTTTAAACAAGGACAAACGATTCAATTTGGATCTTTTGCATTCTTCACTGCAATCTCAACAAACTCCTTCACTCCAATTTCATACTCTTTTGACATTCGATTGGCTTACATCCATTTCCTATCCATATTATACGACCTATATAAATGCAATTACAAAAATAATAAGCTTTCAAAACATATCAACAAGTTTCAAAAAGAAACCAATATCAACATATCTAATAACACTTTCAAAACAGAAAAGATTTCAAAACAGAACAGATCAACAAATTTAATAAAAAAAGATTTGATATATAACAATTTATTAGTTTTCAATTATTAAAAAACTAAAGATTTTTTTGACAAAAACAAATTAAAAATACCTGAGACAACGTAGATGGCCGCATAGTACGTAGAGGATATGAGGGTTCCCAGAGTAGAAGTGATGAGGGTTCGTAAATTTGTTTTAAATTTGTTTTTATTTAATCAAAAGTAAATGATATTTATTTGAAAGTGCATGTCTTTTACAGCGCTTGTGCAAAAAGCATTGTAATAGGTAGTTAAATTGATTGAAAGCGCATGTATTTTACAGCGCTTGTCAAATAAGCGCTGTAATAGGTAGTTCAATTATTTGAGAGCGCATATATATTACAACGCTTGTGAAAAAAACCCTGTAATAGGTAGTTCAATTATTTGAAAGCGCATGTATTTTACAGCGCTTGTGAAAAAAGCGCTGTAAAATAATACGCGAAAGCGCTTCATTTTACAGCGCTTGTGCGAAAAGCGCTGTAAAAGCCTTATAACATTATGCGCAAACGCTATATGACCCTACAACAACACTTTTTACACAACGCTTGTCAAAAAAGCGTTGTGATAGGCTCCGTTATTTTTAAATTATATTTACAACAACACTTGTATTTAGTAAACGCTGTAAAAGGAGCGCTATTAAATGTCATTTTTGGCGTAGTGTAATTAACTAAATATAATATTTATAATTTATATTACACATTAACATAAATATATATACGATTATCAAACTATAAGAAATTCACATATATATGGGATGTTATACAATGTAATTGACTAAGGACAATCAAGGGTGATTTAGCAAATTTGTCCTATCACATATCTTGCCAAATTTGGTTATACTTTTCTATCATATGATCTTCTCACTAGAAGTAGAGTTCTCTTTGTTATGATCTTCTAAATCAGAAGATGCATTCGTTTATTTTAGTGCTTTGATTTCGTTTTAACATGAGTCTCAAATGATGGTCAAGAACACAATACACTAGAGACAAAAATCCTTGCCCTTGAACATACAAAGGAATGATTTCAGACCTTGTAGTTAGAGGATTGCCAAAGTGGCTCATTTTAGGTTTTTAGATGACCATGATTTTGACCAGATCATGAGATATTTAAACTCATTTGTTGTAAAAATTTCTTTAGTGGTGAGATCAGATGATGGTCTTCCATAAGAGACGTTTGGTCCTTTACTTGCAGTTTAGGCTTCTTTGAGGATAATCTTGTTTCATAATTATTTGAAATACATCAAAAAATTTCTAACGAGGATCTTCGACATGTTGCCATTCAACGTTCCAAAAGTATGGTGTTGAGGGAGAGGTTGCATTACTCACCGTTTCTTATTAGGGGTTACCTTCACATTTGAAAATACATCCTAGATCATTAAGTTTTTTTTGGAAAACTTCTCCCCGACTTATTAGATTCATTGTTGAAATGCATTATAGTATTTCCATTACTTTGTACAACCAATTATGTTGTATCCATTCATATTTTTTTCTATCAAATGATAAATTTTAGTATTAGCATATTGACTCTTCTCACTTATTAACTCACTATCCCTTATAGAAGCATATGAGTTTTGTCCAATTTGTTCATTGAGGAATTTCAAGAGACACAACTAGAAGTCAAAATAGAATTGAAAGAATATTCATAACATATAAATAGATCTTAGAAGATTAGATGCAAAAAAGTTTCAATGTGCTATTCAAAAAAAAAAAAAAAGACCACACTATTTAGTATTTCCTTAGATGATTCTAAAATAATATCATTCATATAGATATAACTTTGCGATGTCTACATTGTTTCAAAAGACATAGTAAAAATCATTTTTCATGTCTATTCTTCTCTTTGTATTCACTTGTCTCAATATAGAGATTGCGTTTTACTACTCAAAATGTCATTGAAGAGTGAATTGCATAAGAACCAATTTAACATGAATACAGTTGCCCTTAAGCAGGCAAAATACCTTTAAAATTTTATTTTGCAAGGAGATGTGATTGATATTTGAGAAATAGATGTTCTACTAAAGAATTTCATCTATTTTTAAGATAACAATTATAGTCCTTGTGAACTAGGGCTGTGCAAAAAATCTGGTTATAAGACCCAAATCCAAAATCGAATCCAAATCCATTTTAAAAATCCGGTTAAAAACATAGGGTTATAATCCTATTATTTATAAACCGGTTGGATAACCACTTTTGTTTTAAATTTGGATTTGGTTTTTATCCGGTTTTATCCACTATCAATATTTTGTTAATTTTGAGATTTTATTTCTTGAAAACATTTTGAAATTTATTTTTTTTGAAAAAATATCAGAAAAACATAAAAAAAAAAAACATTTTTTTCTCAAATAAATTTTAAATTGAATTTTTTCTCAAAAAATTTGATGAGACAAATTTTAAAAAAATTTGTCGAAAAAATCAATTTTTTTAAATAACCGATTTTTAAACTATGAATAAATGATTTTTTAAAAAATAATCAAACTTTAACCGATTTTGAAAAAAAAATCGATTTTAAAATTAAAATTTTCAAAACCGGTTGCTTAATTATAAATCGTTTATTTAACTATAACCAATTTTACAATTGGTTTTATAACTAATTTTAAACTAAATAATGGATTTGGTTATAAATCTAAATCCATATATTGGGTTTAAAATGGATATGGTTTGGTTTTTTAAAAAAACCAACCATGCACAACCCTATTGCGAACTACCATTGCCAATCCATGTTTTGAAAGAAATAAGAATAAAATTTAAGAAAGAGAAAATGAGATTGATCCAAAAGCATACACTATTTCAGACAATTTCCCTAGTATTTCCAGCACTAAAGGATCTTTACTCTTACAAGATGAAGTGCTCAATTAAGAGAACAAACTCTGATACCAATTGAAGGTGTTGGAAAATATAAGAAAGGTGGAGTTTGAATTGTGTTTGTCGTTTTTGAAAGATACTCCGATTTCCTTACATTAGACTATTCTTTATCAAAACATTCAACTTATTTTAGAAAACAAGTTTAAACAGAATAAGGTTGAATCATAAAGAACTAAGATGAGTAAAGAGATAAATATATTTTTATATTAGTTCACAATAAATTGTTGCTACATCTAATCCTCCTATTACAGAGAAATTTTGCCTCAATACATTCCAGGAATTAATTCGTCATTTTAATTAATTGTAAACAAGTATTCTTGACTCTACGTCTTCAGGCTTTGAGTATTTTTCTCAAGATTGTCTAGGTTGTCATCGTTAGAACCTTCATCAACTTTATTGCAACCTTATTTGAGGATTTTGAGTGTTTTGGCACCTTTTCATATAAATCTTAGGGGTGAGAGAGTTGTTATCACTATCAGGCTGATATACGTCATTTTTAGTTTGTGCCTGAATTGACACATCATTTTAAGGTGATCAATCTTTAATATGTATCCATATTTATCTTCAAGAAGGATTTTGCTTATGGTATGAGAACAACAAAGCAGAGGAGACAGAGATCAAAGCATGTCATAAAGAATTTCAAACAAGTAGAAGATTCAGGATGTTCATTATATGCTTTGTCTTTTCGGGAGCATTGACTTTCATCAGAGCCTTGACTTTTTTAAGAGCATACATCATACATTAAAGTCAAATAATCAGATGCTTGATGTGATGATATGATCATCATCGGCTGACAATCACTTGTTTTTCAAGCTTATTAAAGGCTGATGAATATAGTATAACTGCATTCAATAGAGGTGATATAAAAAGAACATATCATGTATTTCTAAAGTCATCAGAACTAGAGCATTGCTTGCATTGGCGTGTAGTCAATCCGAAAAAGAGTATCGTTTGCATCACTAGAGTCGCGTGTCAAAGCGCTTTTACCAGAGTCAAGCACAACATCTTCAGAGTCACTTATAACTTTGTTTAGTAGATTTTCTTTTTCTTGTCCATTAGAGGATCTAATTTATATCATAATTCATACTTGTAATGCTTGACTTGAGCTACATAATGAAATACTTCTTGTTGCTATATTATGACTTGCTCTATTAGTAAACATAATTACTAGATTATTTGGTGATAATATGTTTTGTTTAGACACACTTAGAATATTTCTCTAATTTGCTTGAAATTTAGCTACCTTAAAATAGCTTAATATACATTTTTTTCTTATAACTAAAATAGCTTATTTGTTTGTTTTTGTAATCATTAAAACATCAACCAAAGGATTATAGCTTAATCAAATTTTACACTAACAAAATGATAATCCAACAGGTAAATCCTAACTAATTAGATTGACTATGACTTAGAAATTTAAATTTAATTCAATGATTTATCTTCAATAATTATACTAACTATGAGTTACAATTTTCAATTTTTATGATCCAATGGTTTAACCTAACAAAATTATAGTGATTATGACTTTGAAGTATGATGATCTAATGTAAACCAAATTAAATTGACTATGACTTAAAATTTTCATGATCTAACGTTTTAATCTAACAATATTAGACTAACTACGATTATAAAATCTAATTTCATCGTCAAATGATATAAAAGGGCTATTATCATTTCAACCAAAGGTTAGTCTTTTATTAATTGAAAAATAATCTTCTAAAAAATTCAAAAAAGTAGTACGAAATTGGTAAAAAAATTTGAAGGAAAATACAAAAATAATATAAAAATATGTAGACTTCTAAAAAGAACATTATAAAAAATAACTATTAATTGATTTAAAAGAACAACTTGGTGATGGTGACATATTGTAAACCACCATAAAAGGATCTTTAATGACTTGGATTTTCTACATTTTCAAAACCAATGGTAGATAGTTTAGTTGATGTAGACATAGGAGTTTTTGTTAAAACAATGTCGGGATCTGTAACAAGAGTTAACCAACAAAACATAAAACTAACAATTGCTAAATCAATAATTAAACAGAGAGTGTTCTTTGTTTCCCCAGAAAACGGAGAACATTCTTGACCAGAACTAAAAAACACAGAAAACTGAGAACTTTGTTGAAAACATAGAAAACAAAGATCGTTCAACGTTCTCCTTTTTTCCGTTTAAGGAAATCAGTTTTTGAAATCAAAGTAAAACCAATATAAAGAAAGATAAGGGAAGAATAACACTCATATTTACGTGTTTAGGCTCAATTAATGTGACCTACGTCATGGGCTATCAAGCAAGACAATTCACTATTGAGATTTGAATTTACAAGATTAAGGCAACTTCAAGATTGTTCTCTTCCTAGTATCTATCACTGTTGAGACCCGACAATATTAGTCTTCTCTACACAATCTCTATTTTTCTTCTCCCTGAGTTTATCTTCCCAGAATTTCTATGAATCTAATTGCATAGGCCTCACTCTCAATCAATATTCAACAATTATAACAACCACTAGCTAAGGCAATTTACAACTTTATTTAAATGATTCAAAAGCCAACTAAATCAACTAACTATAACTACCTTTGTCATAATTGAATTGGCCAACTTCAGTTATAACTAACACTTAACATAACCAACACTAGTTATTTGATTTAAGACATATATTCACAATTCTCCACATTGACTCAATATCATAATAATTCAACCAATGTCCTTGCTGCGATTGCCTCAGTTTTACTCTTTGTCGAAGCCAACTCTATCCCAGCAATACTTGAACATAGTTTGTGAAAGTGATTTGATGAAGGCATCAACAGGATTGTCCTCAATTTCAATCTTCTCCATTAAACCTACTTTGAATCAATCACATCTCTTATGAAGTGAAACTTAACATCAATGTGTTTAGACTTATTATGGTACACTTGATGCTGGGATAAATGTATATCACTTTGACTGTCACAATAAATTGAAATACAGTTTTTATTTATTCCTAGTTCACCAATCAATCATTTCATCCATATAGCTTCTTTAACACCTTTTGTAAGAGTAATGAATTCTGCTTGAGTTGTAGAAAAAGCTACCACTGACTGTGTGGTTGCTCTCCAACTCACAACAGTCCTATGTAGAGTGAAAACATAACCAACAATTGATTTTCTAGTGTCCATGTTTCTAGTAGATTTGGAGTCTACATATCATTTGATTGGTTCCTTGTCATGATGAAGATTTTTGAACTTTAGTCCTGGTGTTACAGAGCAATTTAATTCCATCATAATCCATTTGAATGCTAACCAATGCAGTGCTCCTACATCAGTCATAAATCTACGAACAACATTCACATATAAGCCAAATTTGGTCTGCTGCAAATCATTCCTTATATTATGCTGCCAACTTCACATAATGTGTTAGTGTATATGACCTCTGATTCTGTGAAGAATTATGCAGAATGATGTCTAATCTAATATGAATGCACAGCGGATTAATAAATTCATTTTTTATTTCACACCAAATTGAATACGGTCCCTAATTTACAATTCTAATGAATGTCAAAACTATAAGGATCATGGTAACTATGGAGAGATGCATTTGACAAGATTGATTATTAAGAATGCGTGTTTACATGCAATTATTATCAAGACAATTAATCAATGTTCGAAACGAAATAATTGCGGAATGTAAACAAGATAAGGGAAGAAAGATATACGCAGTGATTTATATTGGTTCTGCTGTCCCTTGACAGCTTACATCCAGTCCCAAGATCCAACAAGATCTCAGCCTATCCAATAGAACCTTTTTAGAATTAGTTTACAGATTATTACCGTGTGCCTCGCACCAATCATAAACTATTCTACCCGTTCTATCTTTTCCCTTCCCTGAATTCCCAAGTTTAAGTCCCATAAACTTGATCAAGAATTCAGTCAAACGTCTCCTTGTTGACAGCCCTCAACCTCGAAGAACGCCACTAGTCGCAGCTGGATTTTCGCAGAGTAATTTGTTACAAAAGAGTATTACAGAATATGAAACACATCAAATATACAAATTTCTTGATCTTGCTTCTTCTCAAAGAAATCTTTCTCAAATCGGTCTTTTCCAATCCTTAATGATCACAAGTTGATTGTCCATGATGGAAAAAGGATGTTCAATTGATATTGGTTGAGAAATAGTTATCTCATGTGTCGTAGCTCTGAAAAGAATTATCAAAGTTATTATGTTGGCTATTGTGTATTGTAACATTATGAGAAGAAGAGTATGAAAGCAGTATATATAGTTTCAGGAAAAACAACATATGAATCGATTTGGCCAATCAATTCATTAAAGTTATAAAGCATACTAATCGATTTATTAAATCGATTTTGCGAATCTCGTTTTTCTTGAATCTTGAAACCGCACAACATAATCGATTTAATGAATCGATTCTTTTAAATGAGTTCTTCAGACTGAGATGAATGTGCATGTCTAAATCGATGTTCATAATCGACTTGGGATGTTTTGTTCAAACAACGAGATCAAAACAGTCGATGTATGTAATTGATTCAACCATTACAGTCGTCTCTGTTTCTAAAACTTTTTGTGCCAATCGCTTTCGTCAATCGATTTCACTGGTTCCAGAGACATAGTGTTTTTCACAAATCGATGTGCCTAACCGATTTTAAAATTAAGTCTGAAGCTCATTACAACCAGTTGGTTCAGTCAATCGATTTACCAAGTCGATTGATCCAACTTCAATATAACAGAAGTAAGTAAGTAGATTGAACTAATCGATTATGGATGTTCCAGACCAAGGTCATTTTGAAATATATTTTGGTAAGTCGATTTGCCTAATTGCTTTATTAGCATTGGTTTGGTTCTGGTACATTCACATTCGATTTGGTCAATCAATGTAGACAAAATATAACATAAAAAAATGATTGAATAATCGATTTTCCAAATCGACTAGTTTGCAAGGTAAGCTACTGACTTGCGCATTTTAATTTTTAATAAGTGTTCAAGTCGATTTGTCTAATCGATGTAAACCATCAGTTCAGTCTTGGTGAATTAAACAATCGATCTGCCTAATCGATTTGTGGCAAATCGACTTTTTGACTTGCACAATTTATTTTCTGATAAGTGTACCAATCGATTTGCCTGATCGATTGATAGCCTGTTTGAACTTTCATAAAGTGTGCAAATCGATTGTGCCCATCGATTGATTAATTCCAGACATTATAATATCATCCAACCCTTTTAGAGAATCGATTTTACTAATCGATTAGCTTGTAGATCTTCAAGGTTTTGTTGATTTCTTGAGTTCCAAGCAATGATTCAAGCTTGTAGGATTGAATGGACTTTCTTGAAATTTTCTCAATTCACACTGTTAGGTTTATTTTAAAAGTGTATGTTTGTCAATAACTTCAAAAACGAGTGAACATATGTCAAACAAATAGCTATATGTCTAACAATCTCCCCCTTTTTGATTTAATTGACAAACATGCAATTTTTTTAACTTGAGAAACATTTCAAGGGAATAAACTGAAATAAAACAGTCTTGTAAACTTTGTAAAGCTAAACTTTGTAAGGCTCCCCCTGAATATGTGTACCCAAGCAAATTGCAGAAAACTATATATAAGATAAGATAACCACTATTAGTACAAGTCAAGTTATAAAATTTCTCTCCCCCTTTGTTAGTTAAGTCAAAAAGAAGAGGAGGATTAGTAACAAGTGCACGAGATTCATTATGATTATAACCAAAAAGGAACTTGTATCAGTACAATAAACAGAATCAAAAACATATTATGGCACGCATTGGAAGTCATGAAGATGAAATGAAATGAAATGCAACAGCAATTAACACAAGCAATAAACTTCAAACACTATTATATTCATTTATCAACAGAGATTACAACCAACATAAAACAAAATTACACAGAAAGGCAAAACAGAAAAACAAACAACAAAAAGAAACTAAGGTCCTAAACATCTATGGTTGGCTGATCCTCATTATTAGCAGGGGATGAGGCTGAGACCGCTGTATTACCCTCAGCAGGTGTCTCCTCAACATGAGTCACAGCAACCTCTACATGAGTAGGAGTTTGCTCTTCAGCTGCTTGCCTTCCGATTTCAGCAACATCGCTGAAGGACAACTTAATGCCCAGATGTTCCTGAATAGCTGCTATGTCCTGTGCCATCTGATTCTGGTCGGCTTGGATCTTCTGGATTGCAGCATCCATCCTTTCATTCAGCGCCTCCATTTTGGCGTTGTGAGTCGCCTGAGCTGCCATAAACTCAAGGAGTTTGGAGAGCACCTCAGACCCAGCTGAAACAGACTCAGCAGCAGGTGGTTCAACACTTTGCTGGGTTGGTTCAGCAGTAGCTTGAGGTCGACTCCAAATACCATTCAGTTTACGTAGCTGCATTTGGTTCACTATGGATTCACCAAATGTCAGAATGGTTTTGGACAATTCTTCACCCTTTAGAGAGACCTTGAAGTGGGTGAGAATCTTAGTGATTAGCTGTGGATACGGAAGCACCAGCTTGCCTTGTGCTGCTTCCTGCATGTGGCGAAGCACAATCCATGCCCAGCTCATCTTGAGCTCCTTGCACAGACCCCACAGTAATACTATGTCCAATCGTTGGACAAATGCATGATTGCCGGAGCGTGGGACTAGCATCCGAGTGAGTGCATACATCAGCATACGATGCTGAACCTTCATCTGGCCGATAGGAAGTGAAACAGATTCCACAAAACCTTCAACCATCAGGTCCTGCACAGCTGTTTGCCTCTCCAGAGTCTCTTCCCATCCTTCATCAGCAGTGTCAGCTTCGGTGTTGCCGTCGACAGAGTTTCCATGGTACGGAAGTCCCGACAGGTTCGAGAACTCCTCGTAAGTCATGGAAATTTTCTTGCCCTTCACCGTTGCTTTGAAACTAGAATCCGTCATTTTGAACGTGGAGTAAAATGCACGAATCAGGTTTGGATAAGCATCAAGTGAACAGGATAGAAAATCTTCCAAACCATGAAATCTGAGATGGTTTTGAAAAGTAAAACCATCGTTGTCGAAGTACTGGAAATCTAGAACTCTTGCTTCATGAATCTTGCGTTTGATGAAAGCTGGAGGAAGCTTGAAATCCTCTGTTGGCTTGCTTTGAGTGGCAGTGGCCTTTGGTGTCGGTGTTGATTTATTCTGGGGTGTAGTCTTCTTTTGTGGAGTTGAAGAAGTGCTCTTTTTCTTCTTCTTCTTCTTCTTCTGGGTTATCTCTTTCATTGCATCAGCCAGCAACTTCTCAGTTGGAGGGTCCTTCCTTTTCTTTGATTTTCCTTGGTCTATTGCAATGCTTTTTCCTTTATCTTGCGCTGCAATCTTATGTGTAGGAATGGAGACCCGTTTTGAAATAGTTGGTGGAGGGGATGGTGTACTTGAAGAAGATGAAGTGGAAGGTGTAGATGGTGAAGTACGCTTAACTCTTTCCATTTTTAATGATTTAGTAGTAATCTGAAGTAGAGAGGGAAAAGAGGGAGGTTGAATAGCTCAAAACAAGGAGAGAAGTCTGAGATTGCAGAGGTTTGAGTGCTGAAAATGAGAGGAATCGATGTTAGGGTTCGATTGAAAATGTTCCTTTTATACTGTTGGGTACGCTAATCGATTGGTCCAATCGATTTAGTTACCGTTGCTGGGGAAGATCAAAAATCTGACGTGTAACGGCTAGTAAATTCTGTAACGGTAATAATGCCAGTCGATTACCCAAATCGATGTCCAAAGTTACTTAATCGATTACGCGAATCGATTTCGTATCAGTCCAGAAGCTTCAAATGGCAGTTCAGGTAGAATTTCATCTCAGCATCGATTTCCCACATCAATTCTTTTGAGTGAAGAACTCAACCAAGTTTAAAAAATCGATTTCTCATATCGATTTCGACTTTGCTCAGAGAGCTTACAAATCATATCAGAAGCTAACTTTTCTCAGCATCGATTACCCAAATCGATCCTTTAAATGAAAATCTCAAACCAATTCTGACAATCGATTTCCCAAATCGATTTCGAGCTTGTTCAGAAATCTTTTATATCAGTCCAGAGACTGAGTTGCATCAGCATCGATTGTCCAAATCGATTATTATGAATGAAGATTTCAAACATACATAACCCAATCGCTTTTCCAAATCGACTTCGAGTTAAAAAAAACTTAAGAAAATAGACATTATGGGTAAAGTCGACTAGTGAAATCGATTCTATAAAGATATTTTCCTGTGTAACCACAGGATAATCGATTTTCCCAGTCGATTAAACACACAACTCATATCTGATTAGGATCTATTATGCCCAGTTTCATCCTTATATGTCTGCTAACTGCTCAGTTGTGTTGGCAATGCTTTGGAGAATATGTCTGCTAACTGCTCAGTTGTGTTGACATACTCTAACTTGATGTTACCACTTTGAAACTGATCACGGATGAAGTGATGCCGAATCTCGATGTGCTTGGTCCGGGAGTGCATAACTAGATTCTTAGTGATGCTAATCGCACTTGTGTTGTCGCACAAGATGGGAACAGTTCCTAAGTTCACACCAAAATGTAACAAATGCTGTTTCATCCACATGATCTGAGCACAGCAACTTCTAGCTGCAATGTACTCAGCTTCAGCTGTTGACAAGGCAATACTGGTTTGTTTCTTGCTGAACCAAGATACATGTGAATTACCTAGCAAATGACAAGTACCAGAGGTACTTTTCCTATCCAGTTTGCAACCTGCAAAGTCTGAATCCGAGTAACCTACCAAAGAACAAGTTGATCCCTTAGGATACCACAACCCAAGGCTCCTAGTCCCAACTAAATACCGGAAAATTCTCTTAACCGCACTAAGATGAGACTCTTTAGGATTTGATTGATATCTCGCACACATGCAAACACTGATCATAATGTCAGGCCTGCTTGCTGTGAGATATAGCAATGACCCTATCATGCCTCTATATCTAGAAACATCCAATGGTTTGCCTATGTCATCTCTATCTAAAAGGTTTCCTTGACTCATTGGAGTATCTATGGGCTTGAAGCTATCAAATGAAAATTTCTTTATTAAGTCATTACAATACTTTGTTTGACTAATGAAGATACCTTGCTTAGATTGATTAATTTGAAATCCCAAAAAGTATGACAGTTCACCCATCATAGACATTTCAAATTGACCTTTCATCAAATTTTCAAAATTTTTGCACAACTGGTCATTTGTTGATCCAAAGATTATGTCATCCACATAAACTTGGACTAGCAAGATATCTTTGCCATTAGTTTGAATGAAAAGAGTTTTGTCAACTTTACCTCTTAAAAATTTTTGATCAATGAGGAAGTTGCTCAGTTTTTCATACCAAGCTCTAGGAGCTTGTTTCAATCCATAGAGGGCTTTTGTTAGCTTAAACACATGGTTAGGAAAATCTGGATTCTCAAATCCAGGTGTTTGGCTAATATATACCTCCTCATGGATTTCACCATTTAAAAAAGCACTTTTAACGTCCATTTGAAATAGCTTAAAGTCCATAATACTAGCATAAGCAAGAAGAATCCTAATAGCCTCTAACCTAGCTACAGGGGCGTAGGTTTCATCGAAGTCTATCCCTTCTTCCTGACTATAACCCTTGGCTACTAGCCTAGCTTTGTTCCTTGTGATCACACCATTCTCATCTAGTTTGTTCCTAAAAACCCACCTAGTTCCTATGATGTGCTTATTTTCTGGTTTAGGTACTAGCTGCCACACTTGGTTCCTCTCAAATTGGTTCAACTCCTCTTGCATAGCAAGTATCCACTCACTATCTAGCAGGGCTTCCTTAATGTTCTTAGGCTCAATCTGAGATACAAAGGCTGTAAGGTTACAAAAGTGTCCAAGGTTCCTTCTAGTGGCTACCCCTTTTGAGATGTCACCTATGATGTTATCTATGGGATGGTTTCTATTGAACTTCCACTCCTTAGGTAACTCATCTATCCTAATAGGTTCAACACAGTCACTGTTTGTTGGAGGTATAGGTTCCTTGGGTTCTAAAGGGTCAGATTCTATAACTTCATCTAAGGGGGCATCACCAATGGAAGGAGTGTTGTTCAAGTTTTCTTTAAAAGTTTCATCAATTTCACATGAACAGACTCTTCTATTGTTTTTGTCCGCTTGTAATAGATTCTATAGGCTTTGCTAGTTTGAGAATAACCTAGAAAGATACCCTCATCTGCCCTGGGATCAAACTTGCCTAGGTGTTCTTTACCATTATTCAAAACAAAGCACTTGCAACCAAATACTCTAAAGTAAGAAATATTAGGCTTTCTACCCTTGAACAACTCATAAGGAGTTTTCTTAAGTATAGGCCTAATCAAAACCCTGTTGACAACATGTGTGGCAGTGTTAATTGCATCAGCCCAGAAATACTTGGGAGTATTTGAATCTTTCAGCATGGTCCTAGCTAACTCCTCAAGGGACCTATTCTTCCTCTCTACAACACCATTTTGCTGTGGTGTTCTAGGGGCAGAATACATGTGATGAATGCCATTTTCTTCACAAAAAGTGTCAAAAGAATCATTTTGGAATTCACCTCCATGATCACTTTTGATAGACATAATTTTCTGACTTGTTTCATTTTGAACCATATTTGCAAACTTTTTGAAAACAGAAAATGTGTCACTTTTATGAGTTAGAAAATAAGTCCAAGTAAATCTAGAATAGTCATCAATTAACACAAATCCATACAGGTTGCCACCAAAGCTTCTAATCTGAGATGGTCCAAACAAATCCATGTGGATAAGTTGCAAAACCCTATTGGTTTTGACCATATCAATTGGGGGAAAAGTAGACTTGACAAGCTTACTCTTCTCACAAGAATCACACAACCTATCTTTAGAAAACTTTCTATTTGGAAGGCCTATGACTAACTGCTTTCCTACAAGTCTATTTAGATGATCTACATGAATGTGTGCAATGCGTTTATGCCATAACCAAGTTTCATCAGCATTAGATAATAAGCAACAGGTAGAGTCAGCAGGCATAGCATTCAAGTCCAGCATGTAAATGTTATTAATTCTATCACCTACTAATTTCATGCTTTTATCATGCTTGTTCTCAATTATGCAAGAAAGTGGTGAAAAGCTTACTTGAAATCCATTGTCACATAGCTGACTTATACTTAGAAGATTATGTTTCAGCCCTTCCACATATAAGACATTTTTAATTATGACAGTTGATTCGTTTCCGATGTTACCTTCACCGCATATCTTGCCCTTGTTGTTATCGCCATATTTTACAAATCCACCTTCTTTTAAATTCAGGGACAGAAACATTGACTTGTCCCCTGTCATGTGCTTTGAGCATCCACTATCAAGATACCATTGGTGTTTAGTGGATCTCAAGCATACCTGCAATACAATTAGAAACTGAATTTAGGTCCCCAATTCAAATTGGGTCCTGGGGGGTCAGTTTTAACATTTTTTGTCTTAATTTTCCAAATCTGTTTGCATCCTCTATTTGCAAGTCTTTTTAATTTGCAGTTGTAGACAAAATGTCCTTTTCTACAACAAAAATGACAACTGACAACAGAGGAGGCATACTGTTTTGGTTTGACAAAAGCATTATGCATGTGGCTAGGTTTCACAAATTTTTGGTTATGATTAACATTACCATATCCTATGCCATGTTTAGTTCTATTATGATTAGCATGCATATTCTTGTTATATCCAAGTCCAGATTTTATATTGACACTTCTCTGGTTGCTAAGAATATCTTTCAATTTATCCTTGCTACTAGAAAGTTTCAATAAATCAGACTTCAATAATGCAACAGAATTCTCAAGTTCAATGCATTTGGCAGATTTATCATGCGAGTCCTTTTTCAATTGTTCACACAAGTCCTCAATATTCCTATAATCAGTTTTCACTTGATCATGCAACATGCATTGTTGTTCAAGCATTTTCTTGGTATTAATTAATTGCTTAACAGATTTAACATATTCATCATGCAATTCATTAAATGCATCTTGCAGTTCATCAAAAGAAGGATTATATTGGGAATTTACCTCGCTTTCTGATTCAGAATCTGTGTTAGCCATGAGGCACAGATTAGCTTCTTCAGTTTCTGAAGATGTGGAGGATTCTTCATTGTCATTCCATGCAACATATGCTTTTCTGTTTTTCTGGGCTGGTTCCTTACCTTTAGTTTTGGAATTTATGTTCTTGTTCTGCAACTTGTAACAATCAGCCTTGATATGACCAGTTTTTCCACACTCATAGCATGTGATTGTTTTATTGTCATTGTTCTTAGAGCTGGATTGTTTTCTGAATTTACTGTCTTTCTTTTTCTGAAATTTTCTAAACTTTTTGACAAGTAGTCCAAGTTCAGGTTCCTCATCATCTTCACTGCTAGATTCATCTGAGCTGCTCTCATGTTCAGATTTGGACTGATTTGTTTGAGCTTTCAACGACAATCCTTTTCGTTTTCTGTCACCTAGTTCAGCTTCATTGAGTCTATGTAGTTCTATTTCATGCTCCCTCAGTTTTCCAAACAATGTAGCTATAGTCATGCTACCTAGATCTTTCGATTCTGCAATGGCAGTGACTTTTGGTTGCCACTCCCTAGTCAAGCATCTCATTACCTTTCCAATTTGCTGATCATTGTCTATCTCTTTGCCTAAGGCATTCAGGTTGTTGACTATATGCGTAAACTGGGTCTGCATGTCGTTCACTGATTCTTCTTTCTTCATGCTAAACAATTCGTATTCGTGCATGAGGGTATTTATACGAGCTCTCTTTACGTCTGTGGTTCCTTCATGTGTCTGCTGAAGAGTGTCCCACATTTGTTATGCTGTCTTGCAATTCGAGACTCTGAAGAATTCATCATGACTCAAGGCTCCAGTGATAATGTTCTTGGCTTTGGCGTTGTACCCAACTTTCTTTTTATCATCCTCAGTCCAATCACTTTTAGGCTTTAGGATTGCTGATTCATCGGTACCTGCTATGGTTGGCACAAACGGTCCATTTTCTACAGCATCTAGAATGTCAATACCACTAGCTTTAAGAAAAATTAACATACGTTGTTTCCAATACATGTATGCGGCTTCGTTAAATGCAAGAGGTCTAACTAATGATGCACCTTCTCCTAGGAAATCAGAAGTCATGATCCTTTTTGAAAAACAAGCTTTTTCTTAAAAAAAAAAAGGCAGGCTCTTGATGCCAATTATTGGTGTATATGACCTCTGATTCTCTGAAGAATTATGCAGAATGATGTCTAATCTAATATGAATGCACAGCGGATTAATAAATTCAATTTTTATTTCACACCAAATTGAATACGGTCCCTAATTTACAATTCTAATGAATGTCAAAACTATATGGATCATGGTAACTATGGAGAGATGCATTTGACAAGATTGATTATTAAGAATGCGTGTTTACATGCAATTATTATCAAGACAATTAATCAATGTTCGAAACGAAATAATTGAGAAATGTAAACAAGATAAGGGAAGAAAGATATACGCAGTGATTTATACTGGTTCAGCTATCCCTTGACAGCTTACATCCAGTCCCAAGATCCAACAAGATCTCAGCCTATCCAATAGAACCTTTTTAGAATTAGTTTACTGATTATTACCATGTGCCTCGCACCAATCATAAACTATTCTACCCGTTCTATCTTTTCCCTTCCCTGAATTCCCAAGTTTAAGTCCCATAAACTTGATCAAGAATTCAGTCAAACGTCTCCTTGTTGACAACCCTCAACCTCGAAGAACGCCACCAATCGCAGCTGGATTTTCGCAGAGTAATTTGTTACAAAAGAGTATTACAGAATATGAAACACATCAAATATACAAATTTCTTGATCTTGCTTCTTCTCAAAGAAATCTTTCTCAAATCGGTCTTTTCCAATCCTTAATGATCACAAGTTGATTGTCCATGATTGAAAAGGATGTTCAATTGATATTGGTTGAGAAAGAGTTATCTCATGTGTCGTAGCTCTAAAAAGAATTATCAAAGTTATTATGTTGGGTATTGTGTATTGTAACATTATGAGAAGAAGAGTATGAAAGCAGTTTATATAGTTTCAGGAAAAACAACATATGAATCGATTTGGCCAATCAATTCATTAAAGTTATAAAGCATACTAATCGATTTATTAAATCGATTTCCCAAATCTTGTTTTTCTTGAATCTTGAAACTGCACAACATAATCGATTTAACGAATCGATTCTTTTAAATGAGTTCTTCAGACTGAGATGAATGTGCATGTCTGAATCGATGTTCATAATCGACTTGGGATGTTTTGTTCAAACAACGAGATCAAAACAGTCGATGTATGTAATCGATTCAACCATTACAGTCGTCTCTATTTCTAAAACTTTTTGTGCCAATCGCTTTCGTCAATCGATTTCACTGGTTCCAGATACACAGTGTTTTTCACAAATCGATGTGCCTAACCAATTTTAAAATTAAGTCTGAAGCTCATTACAACCAGTTGGTTCAGTCAATCGATTTACCAAGTCGATTGATACCAACTTCAATATAACAGAAGTAAGTAAGTAGATTGAACTAATCGATTATGGATGTTCCAGACCAAGGTCATTTTGAAATATATTTTGGTAAGTCGATTTGCCTAATCGCTTTATTAGCATTGGTTTGGTTCTGGTACATTCACATTCGATTTGGTCAATCGATGTAGACAAAATATAACATAAAAAAAAATTATTGAATAATTGATTTTCCAAATCGACTAGTTTGCAAGGTAAGCTACTGACTTGCGCATTTTAATTTTTAATAAGTGTTCAAGTCGATTTGTCTAATCGATGTAAACCATCAGTTCAGTCTTGGTGAATTAAACAATCGATTTGTGGCAAATTGGCTTTCTAACTTGCACAATTTATTTTCTGATAAGTGTACCAATCGATTTGCCTGATCGATTGATAGCCTGTTTGAACTTTCATAAAGTGTGCAAATCGATTGTGCCCATCGATTGATTAATTCCAGACATTATAATATCATCCAACCCTTTTAGAGAATCGATTTTACTAATCGATTAGCTTGTAGATCTTCAAGGTTTTGTTGATTTCTTGAGTTCCAAGCAATGTTTCAAGCTTGTAGGATTGAATGGACTTTCCTGAAATTTTCTCAATTCACACTGTTAGGTTTATTTTAAAAGTGTATGTTTGTCAATAACTTCAAAAACGAGTGAACATATGTCAAACAAATAGCCATATGTCTAACAGAATGGTACTAATTCATTGTTTTCCTCACAGTCTTAGGTGAGTCTTGCTTGGACAATTTGAAATTTTTTCCCAAATGACTAGTAACATGTCTTGCCTCATGCATTCTATATTTAGTGACAACTTTCTTCAAGTAGGCAATGATCACTTCATTTGGGCACATGTTTCTAGCTTTTTAGTTTGGTATTTTATAAATTCTTTATAGCTTAGAATAACTTTTTAGCTTGTTTCTAAACTTTGGGTCAAAATTTTATTATAATTTTATTATTTTCATTTTGACCATTTCTCGCTCTATAGTCCATAACTTGAGCTCAAGATATCTAATTGACGCATACGAGCCAACGTTGGAAAGTTAAAAATAAGAGCTACAACTTTTGGGTTGGAATAAAAGCCCAATATCAAACTTTACTAGGCCTATGATATAGATTTCGTAATATGGACTTTGAAATGATTTTAAATAGCGGGCCCCTTGTTTTTAAACCCTAAAACCTAAAGACCAATTTCGAGTACTATATATTGGGAATTTTCTTTCTTTTCTAGAGACATCAAATATTAGAATTCAGATTGCTACAAGAAATAAACATTTTTTATTTCAATTTCATGGAAGACTAATTTTATAAGATTAATCCACAAGTTCAGAGTTTCATCAACTCCTTGAGATTCAGATTACATTGTCAATTTCGCTTCATGATTCTTCTATCTTTGTTTATTTGATTATATTGATATTTGATTGCTTAAGTTGAATTTCAATAGGATTGATTAAATTCATTTGACATAATTTAGTTTTGGTTTTTAACTTAATTGAATTATAATTTTGTGAAGTTAGATCGTTAATTGTAATATTTTGATAAAGAAACCGAATTCACATGGGATTGGTCACGCTTGTTTGATCAATTCTATAGTCAAATAAAAATAGAATCATGAATTAGAAGTTAAACTCATTGATATAATTTGTTATAGATTTGAAACTCGAATAAGTGAATTAATCATTTAGTTCATTTCTTAAAACAAAAAATCTAAAAAAATCATTTCTAATTTCAACTTTCAATTTGAGTAATATTATTATATTAGAAGTCCTTATGATAGTGGATCAAATTTGCACTATTGTCGAAGACTCTCTGATAAAAATATTAACTAGTTTTAGAGTATTACTAACCATCCTGACAATTGTTTCTTCGAGTTTTGTTGCTAGCTCGTAGACACGTTGCTAGTAAAACAAAACATGGTTTTTTAGGTGATTGTCTCGGATTGCTCCGAAATTTTTCCAGAAAATTAGAAACTAAATCAAGGAATAGGAATCCCTTATAAGGGTCACGTCACTCAAAATCCCAAATTCCTTCGTTTAGACCATTTTTTCAATTTTTTGAATTTTTCATATTCTCCAGATTTTTTTTAAAAAAATTGTGTTGCCTTTGTTTGATTTTTAGAAATTTATTGTGGTCTTTTTTATATTTTTTGGCTTTTATTTGATAGGGTTTTCGATTTTTCACTTCAATTTTACCAATAGGGACATTGTTGGAATTTTCAGCATTGTGATTTTGCATTGCATTGTTATGATGATGCATGTCTAGGAATAATTATGTAAATTGCATTCCCTTAAACCTGAAATAGATAGGACGTTTCATTTACGTCGCAGACTTAATAGAACTGTTAATGTTAACGAGTCATAATCAGATAGTGACAATGACAACTTGTTTCAAAATATGGCTGATGCGAATAATACAACCTTAAGACAACTTGTTGCACCAAATGTTAATTATAATGCATTGTGTATCATATATCCTGAAGTTAATGTACCATTTGAACTAAAATCTAGTATAATACACTTGTTTCCAAAGTTTAATGGTCTTGCAGGTGAGGATCCCCACAAACACTTGAAGAAATTCCATGTTGTGTGTTCTACCATGAAGCCTCAAGGAGTCACAGAAGACCATATTAAGCTGAGAGCCTTCCCATTTTCACTCCAAGATGCTGCCAATGATTGGTTATACTACCTTCAACCAGGTTTTGTTACAAGTTGGAATGATCTTTAGATATTATTTTTAGAAAAAAATTTCCCTACCTCAAGAGCTACTTTAATCATAAAATAAATATGTGACATCAGACATATTAACAGGGAATCATTACATGTGTATTGAGATAGATTCACCAGATTTCTGGACAATTTCTCATCCAATATTTTTATTAAGGATTGCTACCTATTAATAGAAGCATTTTGGATGCCGATAGTGGGGGAGCGCTTGTCAATAAGATCCTAGAAACGACAAAGGCTTTGATTGAGAAGATGTCCATTAATTCTCCGCAATTTACAACTAGAAGCAATTCAACAATGTTGGCAAGGAGTGTGAATGAAAATCAAGCTTCTTCCCAAAATAATTTAGAAGGCATACTTGATGAGCTAACATCTTTAGTAAAAATATTGGCAATAGGTAAAACCCAAGCAGTGGTTTGTGGTATTTGCACTTCTCTAGAGCATCCTTCAGATTCATGTCCTACATTGCAAGAAGATCTAATTGTTGATGCTCCTCAAGCATATGCAACAAATATATACAATCCTCAAGCCAACTATGATTTGTCATCTAAAGTTACAATCCTAGTTGGAGAAACCATCCCAACCTAAGATGGGGGAATTTATCTGTACAACAGCAACATAGGCAGCAACAACATCAAAATTGTAACATCCTCTAAATCTATATTATAAAGGTAAATTTTTCAGTATTAAATTGGATGTGATAATTATATTCCCTGTTCAACTTATTGTAGTTGATAAATTTGTTAGTAGTAATTATTTAGTAGACGCATTTTTATCTCTAGTACAAGAAAAATTTGGGCTAAGGGTGTTGGCTTGGTGTTACCTAACACATTTGAATGAGTAGATATTGGGCTAGGAGTTTGTGGCTCGTTTTTATGATGAAGGTTAACAAATCATAATAATAATAATAACAATAATAATAATAATGATAATAATAATAGTAATAGTAATAGTAATAGTAATAATAATTATAATAAATAATAATAATAATAATAATAAATATAAATATAGAAGTAGTAGTAGTAGTAGTAGTAGTAATAATAATAATATTGTCTCCCTCCTATTCCTCATTTAGGCCCAACACTAAGAAAAGAATACTGAAAACCTTAGCCACTGCTACAAACCCTAGTTCACAAAGCCTTTTTTAAATAAAACCAAAATTCCAAGCCACCATCACCATCACCTCCTGTTTTTCGGTAAGCTTACAACTTTTTGTCCTTGAGTACGACTTTGTGGGGCTTGGAGCTTTGTACTAGGAAGAAAAGCGACCAAGGTAAGGGCTTTTCCCCACACAGATTATAGTTAGGCCGTTAGTTGAATTACATGAAATAAATAATCGTGATTACTTGTATTTTAAAAGAAAATAAATGCAGACTAATAAAATCCTTATTTTTCTTTGATTGAATTTAATATTTGACTCCTATATGGTAAAGTATGGAATTTTATGCGATATGTGATAAACAAAATTTAACTCTTATTATGTAGATTTGTTGGAGTGTGAATTTTATTGTTATATATGTTAAAGTGTTAATGTGTATGGCCTACGTGATATCAACGTTTTATCTCTATGTGTATGTGGTATAGTCATAATTTTTATTAGTAATTGTCTATGAATATGTAATGCTCATGATATGGATGTGTGTATGTGCTCTTAATGATGGGTGAATAAGGTGATGATTTTAAAAAAAAAAAGTGATGTTTGTATGCACATGGCATAATTCTTAGTGGGTTGTGTGGGAATATATGTATTTCATACTACATCTTCCTGGCATGGCATATGCATCTTCGTGGAAGTTGCCTTAGTGGCAGGTGTGATACTCTGTGTGGAAGTTGCCTTAGCGGCAGATTTATATCCAGATCATGTAGTTTTAGGAGCATTCGTCATGCATATGTATTGATAAAAAATTTATTAGTTTGTTCATTTTTTTTCTTTTAAATGGAAGTTTTTGCATTTATGAGTTTTGTGTTATTCTTCTATATGTCTTGCTTTGGTTTGATGTGGATGATGGAAAAAAATTGACCCTTACAACAACATTTTAGGTACTAATGAGTTTGAGGAGATTCAAGAGTAGTTAATGAGTATTGACGTGTGGCGAATGCGGGGGTAAACATGGGTTTTATTTTCAAGACGATTTTGTAATAATGGAATTGTCCAATTATTTTAGTTCTTTTAATCTTTTAGTACTGATGTGGTTTACTTTTGTTAAGAATAATCGTTTTCATATTATTTTAGTTTTGAATAAATATTTTCTTATTGATATTAAATAACGTGATTGTTACTAATTATGTAAAATGGATAAATGTCAATTAAAAAAAATCATATACTTTTCTAAGAAATAAGTACTTTTAAGTAACGTTTTGGATTAAAAATCCAGGGCGTTACAAAAATATTCCTCAACAACAAAACAATGCACCTTCATTAGAGGACCTCGTTAAGCAAATGGTTTTCTAGAATCTTCAATTTTAACAAAGAAAATAATCCACCATTCAAAATTTGAAAACAAAGATTGGTCAGCTAGCCACTTTAATTAATCAATTGCATACTCAAGTGTCAAATCAATTGCCTGCACAGTCTGTAGTAAATCCAAATGCTCCCAATGTTAGTGCCATCACATTGAGGTTTGGGAAAGTTGTTGAAATACCAAAGGTACCTGAAACCGCACTGAAAAATAACAAGGATGCTGAGGACACTTTGAAACCTGAAATTGTTGATGTTAAGCAAAATATACCACTTTTCCTCAATGGGAAGTGAAGACTAAGAAAATGGGCAGGGCCAATAGTGACAACGAGATCCTAGAAACATTTAGGAAGCTGGAAGTGAACATTCCCCTCCTTGAAGCAATTAAAAAGATTCCAAGATATGCAAAATTTCTAAAAGATTTGAGCACACACAAGAGTAGGTTAAAAAGTAATAAAAGAGTAAACATGGGGCGAAATGTTTCAGCACTCATTCAGCCCATGACTCAGAAATGCAAAGATCCATGAACTTTTTTCCGTTCCATGTACCATAGGCAATAGTCAATTTGAAAATTCTATGTTAGATTTAGGAACCTTCATTAATGTTATGCCTACATCTACTTTTAACTCTCTTGCTTTTGGACCTTTACAGAGTAGATGTGTTACCATTCAATTGGCGAACATGAGCAATTCTCGTCCTGCTGGACTTGTGGAGGACGTACTTGTTCAAGTAAATGAATTGATATTTCTGCAGATTTTTACATTCTAGACATAGAGGGAGAGGGAGAGAATAAGGGTGCCTATCATCTTAGGCAGACCATACTTGAAAATTGCTAGAACAAAAATTGATGTGCATGCTGGAACTCTGTCCATGAAATTTGGTGATAGCATTGTAAAATTTAACATCTTTGATGCCATGAAATAACCCATGGAAGAGCATTCTATTTTCCTTCATTGTCTGGTTTTGAAGATACTTATACTTGTGAATGATGAACAGTGTAAGACCCATAATTTTAAATTATACTTTATGTATTTTAGTGTATTTTGGTATTGAACTCGTAGGCTTTTAGCCAAAGTTATTAATATTTAGTGAGTTAAATGCCGAAAATATATTTTTGGAAATTGGATTAAAATTATTTGTCGGAGAATAATTTAATTACGTTACAAAGAATTTAATACCAGACAATTTTGTTAAAAATATCTCAGGTTGCTGAAAATTTGAGTTGCAACTAGAGTAAATATTTTTATCAAAATAGTTTGAGATGTGAATGAAGTGATGTGTGGAAGTGTTGTTAGATATTCGTTTGGGTTTGGTTTTAGGTATAATATAAATATATATATATACATATGTATATATATATAGGTATATTTATTATTATAAGTATATATATATATATATATATTAATATAAGTTATATATATATATATATATCTGTGTGTGTGTGTGTTAGAAAGAAGAAAACCGAAGAAAAAGAAAAGAGAAACAGAGGAAGAAAAAAGGACCAATCGTTCTTGCCTCGCGTAGCTTGCTTTCTTCTTCCTTCTTCCATTTTCATTTTCGTTGCTTTATTTTTCTTCAAAAAGAGAAACCCGTGGCTTGGGGTGAGAAGACAACGATTTCCCAGCTTCTTCCTTCTTCCCGGATTCGAAAACGGTGTTAGTAATTTCAAAACCGTCAAATGCAAACCTCCACATTTCATCTAGATCTAAGCTTCGTTTCGTGAAGAGATAGAAGGCAAAGTTGCTCACTACCATGCTACGGTGTTAGGGAACCAACTTTGGAAGCGATGTTGTGAGCGGGGATTTTACCGGATTTACTTGCGGTACCGTAATCGCACGTTAAAGCTAACGTGAAGGTAAGAGCTCCTTCCAAACTTTTAGTTTGTATTTAGGGACTTATCTGTGGTTGTGTGGAAAAGAATTTTGTTAGGGTTGAAGTGTTGATTTGGGGACAATGAATCTAAGGCTTCATGGGTAAAATCTTAGAGTTAGGTTTTGGTGATATTGATGAATGTTTCGTGGAAAATGAATTTAACTCATTTTTGTATGATTTTGAGTAAATGATATTTGATGTGTTTGAGTGATATTTGTGATGATTTGTGTTCATCGTATTTGAGGTGTTCATAATTAATGCTTATGAAATTTGAGACGTGATTTGGTGTGAATTGTGGATTGGGTTTGATAATATGTTTGAGTTTCTTTTGTATGGAATTTGAAAACCATTAGAGTTAAATGAGTATTAAGAATGGGGAATCTCTTAATGTCTACGTTTACTTAATGTTGTCGTGAAAACCATTAGAGTTAAACGAGTATTAAAAATGGGGAATCTTTTAATATCTCTGTTTACTAAATGTTTGTTGTGAAAATCGTTTAAGTTAAATGAGTATTAAGAATGAGGAATCTCTAAATATCCTTGTTTACTTAATGTTGTCGTGGAAACCATTAGAGTTAAACGAGTATTAAAAATGGGGAATCTTTTAATATCTCTGTTTACTTAATGGTTGTTGTGAAAATCGTTTAAGTTAAATGAGTATTAAGAATGGGGAATCTCTTAATATCCTTGTTTACTTAATGTTTGTTGTGAAAATCGTTTAAGTTAAATGAGTATTAAAAATGGGGAATCTTTTAATATTTGCATTTGCTTAACGATTGTCGTGGATGGAGTCAGAGTATGCTCATGCATTTTCATTCTTTTTTAAATCGTGCAGACCCGTGATAGGTGGCACGGTGATAAATAATACTTTGGCCTGTGATAGGCGGTACATTTATGATTTACGTTTTTTTGTAAATTGTGCAGACCCGTGATAGGTGGCACCTCGGTAAATAGTACTTTGGCCCGTGATAGGCGGTACATTTACGATTTACAGTTTTTTTGTAAATTGTGCAGACCCGTGATAGGTGGCACCTTGGTAAATAGTATTTTGGCATGTGATAGGCGGTACATTTACGATTTACGTTCTTTTTAGTAAACCGTGTAGACCCGTGATAGGTGGCACCTCGGTAAACGGTACGGGCACGTAATAGGCAGTACGTTTATGGTTTACGCTTTTTAGTAAATTGTGTTGACCCGTGATAGGTTGCACCTCGGTAATTGGTACTTCGGCCTGCGGTAGGCAGTACAATTATGATTTACGGCCCTTCGAGGAGGGTTTTGGTTTGGAATTCCGAGTCCATGCATTTTGGTATATACGCATTGCATTAGGGTGCTTGGCACACGAGTCGTGTTTGATTCAAGTTTATGATTGAGTAGTTTGAACATGAGATGTCACTATGATTGTGTTGATTTTGCTAAGTGTTACGTTTTGAATTTGCGTGTAAGTGTAATTGATTGTAAAACTATTTCGAAACTCAAGTTGTCGTGGTAATTGTGTTGAAATTGCTAAGTGTTACGTTTTGAAATTGTGTGTAAGTGTAATTGATTGTAAAACTATTTCGAAACTCAAGTTGTCGTGGTGATTGTGTCGAAATTGCTAAGTGTTATGTTTTGGAGTTATGTGTGAATGTGATTGAGTTAGTGTATGTGGTTTTAGAAAAACAATCAGGGAAATTGATTCCCAAATCGATTATGTGAAAAGCCATTTATAAAAATCAATTTGTCAATCGATTTGATGTAATACAGGAGCTCAGCTATTTTGACAAAATCGATGTGCCAATCGATTTTGTATGTATGTTTCAAAAACCAATTACGAAATCGATTACCCAATCGATTGTTGTGTCTCGTGTTTTCTTAGATCTTGAAAAGATATTGAGCTAATCGATTTGCCAATCGATTTGGGCTATTGCAGTAGCTCAGATAATTGGACAAAATCGATTTGCCAATTGATTGAATTTGTTACAGAGGCTTAGTTATTCATTCAATCGATTGCCCAATCGATTTATTTAAGCCCAAAGTATAGGTTTCACTAAAAACATTCATCCAAATCGATTGGCTGAGTAGAAATTCTTATTGTGGAAATCGAATAACTGTTAATTTCGGTTGGTGACCCTTTACAACTATTGTGGAAATCTGGGCTTTGCCCTCAGATTAGAGCCATGACAATCCTACCGGTTTGTACCCTACGGATGGGGACGTAGATGGGAATGCCTAACTGGAGCTATGTTAGGAGGATCTTACGGGGCACATGAAGATCACTCAGGGTGTTTTGTTTGTTTTGTAGAATGATCAGATTAGGTTGACGTAGAGGGAACATATGTCTTTCTTTTGAATTGTGTTTATTTTAAATTGGAAGACTGTACCTATACTAATATTGTCAGCATGACATGTTATTTTCGATGGGTTCCATGTACCACTTTTGATGTGTAGATACTTTGGATTCACATTTCGAAAAAACTATTCCGCTGCTTGTAAATTATATTGACTTAAATAGTTATCCAAAGGTATTCCCTTATTTATTTCTTGGTTTTATGAATTTGTTTTGAAAAAAAAAATACACCCTCGTATTAAAAATCGGGGTGTTACAAACAGATACTTGATTGTGCTCTGTGTGTACTGAGATTGAAGCTTCCTTATAAGTTGATCATTGTGATGATATTGGTATTTCTACTTACATAATTGATTTTGCAGACTTAGCTTCGAACACTGGTGTTGTATCTTCCATTGAACAGCCACCGACTAAAGAGCTTAAACCACTTCTTGAAAATTTTATACATGCATATTTAGAAGAAAGTGCCAAGTTACTTGTGATTATTTCAGCCAAACTTGAAGATGAATTTATTCCCACAGGAGTGCAGAACAACCGGAGGGTATGCATCAATAACAGGAGACTAAATTGGGCAACTAGAAAGGATCACTTTCCTTTAGCTTTCATCATATGCTTGAACGGTTGGCTGGTAAGTCACATTATTGTTTTTATGATGGTTTTTCTGGTTATTTTCATATCCATATTGCACTAGAGGACCAAGAAAAGGCCACATTCACTTGCGCTTTCGGCACATTTGCCTATAGGAGGATGCCCTTTGCTCTATGCAATGCTCCAAACACTTTCACACGCTACATGATTAGTATTTTTTTGATTTGATAGAAAATTATTTAGAAGTTTTCATGAATGATTTTAATGTTTATGGTTCCTCATTTGATGCATGTTTGAACAATTTAGATAGAGTTTTACATAGATGTATTGAAACTAACCTTGTGATGAATTATGAAAAATGTAATTTTATGGTTGAACAAGGCATAGTTTTGGGACAGAAGTGGATCCTACCAAGATTAATGTCATTTCTAATTTGCCTTACCCATCTTGCATCCGCAACATTCATTCGTTTCTTGGCCATTGAGGTTTTTATAGGCGCTTTATCAAGGATTTTAAAAAAATAGCTCTTCCGCTATCAAATTTAATGCAAAAAGATGTCAGTTTCACCTTTGGTGACAAATGCAAGAATGCGCTTGATTTTCTCAACGAAGCATTGACTCTACTCCCATAATTCAGCCACCCAAATGGACCCTCCCTTTTGAAATTATGTGTGATGCATCTAACTATGAAGTGGGAGCAGTCCTTGCACAATGGGTTTGTTTGAAGGTAGTAATTTTTACTAACCATGTAGCTTTGAAGTTCTTGCTGAAGAAATCAGAAGCAAAACCGATATTGATCCGATGCATGTTTTTACTCCATGAATTTGATTTAGAGATTAACGATTAGAGTGGAGCTGAAAATTTGGCGGAGATCATTTGAGTAGAATAAAAATGGATGAGGACCCGATCCCCGTTCAAGATAACTTCCCTGATGAGCAACTACTACATTTGCATGACGTAACTCCTTGGTTTGCTATTTTAGTTAATTATCTAGTTGTTAGAGTCCTTCCTGCAGATGCATCCAGAACACAAAAACACATAGTTAAAAGTGATGTCAAATACTATGTGTGAGATGATCCATATCTTTGGATATTTTATAATGACTACGTGATTAGACGACGTGCTTCCCATTTGACGCTCAATCCATTCTTCATTTTTTTCATGCCTTTCAAGTTGGGGGACATTTTGGTCTTCAACGAATAACAACAAAAGTCTTAAACTCGGGTTTCTTTTGGCCCTTTTTGTTTAAAGATGCTTTTGAGACTTACCAAACTTGTGTACAATGTCGAATAACAGTAAGAACAATCACTCGTAGGAGTGGGATGCCTCAACAATCTATGTTTTTCTGTGATGTATTTGATGTGTGGGGCAATGACTTTATGGGCCATTTTCCAGTATCTTTTGGTTTTATCTATATTTTACTAGTTGTTGATTATGTTTCAAAATGGGTGGAAGCAGTACCCACTAGGACTAATGATTCTAAAGTTGTTGCAAGTTTTATCAGATCAAATATTTTTTGCAGGTTTGGAATACCTTGGGCCATCATAAGTGATCAAGGCACTCATTTTTGCAACCGCACCATGGACGCTTTGCTTCAGAAGTATAGGGTTACGCACAAAGTTTCTACACATTATCACCCCCATATTAATGGGAAAGCTGAAATGTCAAATAGGGAAATAAAACAGATCTTAGAAAAGATGGTGAAACCAAACATGAAAGACTGGAGCCACCAACTTGAAGAAGCTCTCTAGGCTCATATAACAACCTATAAAACACCAATAGGGATGTCCCTTTATCGACTTGTGTTTGGTAAGGCATGCCACCTCCCAGTGGAAATAGAACACTATGCTTATTGAGTGTCAAGAGTTGTAACCTTGAGATGGAGAAAACAGGTTTGGAGAGAAAACTTCAATTCCAACAACTTGAAGAGCTTATACTTGAAGCTTATGAGAACTCTCAGATCTATAAGGAGAAAACTAAGTGCTTTCACGATAAGATAATTTCTAGGAAGGAATTTTCCATTGGCCAAAATTTTTTATTGTTTAACTCGCGTCTTATAATTATGGCTGGGAAACTTCGATCGAAATGCATGAATCCTTTTTGTTATTATTAACATTTTTCCTCGTGGTGTAGTGGAAATAAAAAGTGAAAACACCGAGAAAGTGTTCAAAGTAAATGGACAATGTCTCAAACTATTCCATGAGAGCTTTGTGCTTGAAGATGCTACCATAGAAGAACTCTCCTTAGAAAAACCCACCTACACTGAAGTTTGAACAAACAACTCCTTTTCCTTACTCTTATTTTATACTTGTTAGATTCATTAAGGACAATGTGTAATTTAAATATGGGGGGGTATTATTCAAGATTTTATTTGTTTTAGGATTTTATTTTTTATATTTCAAAAAAATTAAATAATAAAATTAAAAATAAATAAAATATATAAATAAATAAATAGATAAAAATGGACAGTATCTTTGCATGTTGAGAGTTTGTTTGGACTGACATGATTGGATAGTATCTTTGCCTTCTTGGAAAAATAAATTAGATTAAAATGCTAAATTGTCTATCATTTCTGATAGATCATTAACCTTTGTGAGATTTTTGAGCCTGATTGAATGGAATACATTTTTCCATCTTTTTTCTTTTCTTTTATGTTATCTCACTCATGATTGCTAGTTGCGCCAGAACTTGACTTGATTCTTATCCGCATGCATATATTAAAATGATCTAGGAATTTGTTTCTTGTTAAGCTACTAGCCAAATAACTCTACCCTACAATTATCCATTTGTTTAAGCCCCATTTAGCCTAATTATCTTATTCTTTGTTATATAGCTTATTACAAGCCTAAAAGTGAAAAACAATGAATTGACTCAATCATGGGGGATAAATGAGTCTTTCCTTAAATAAGTGTAGGGGTGCTCAACTTGTTTGTTTAATTTTAAAGGTTATAAAAAAAACTTAAAAGAAAAAACAAGAAGAAAAAGAAAAGAAAAAAAAAATATGAGGAATAAAATGAGAAAAAAATGGTTTTGTTGTGAGCAAAGAGAGTGTGAAAATAAAAGTCATTGATATTTTGTTGAGTTACTTCTTAATGTTGTTTTTCTCTCTTAATCATTGCTCATTTAGCCTATTTCATTTTCAGCTCTAGTCTCCTTAGGATTATCACACCCTTACCTTGGCCACGTTACAACCTGAATAAAGACTTTTTGATCATTATGTGCATGTGTTTCAAATATATATTATAGAGGCTTGTCAAGCTTATGGTAATGATAGCTTTCATGATGGGCTTTGAGTGTAAATAGTAATCCAAACACATTGAGTGTAAACACTTTGAGAGAATTTTATATCCGGAGAGGACTCTATCACTTATGATGCATTGTTTAGTTAATATGTCCTCTTGTTTTCCTTGGTTGTGATAACAAAACTATTCATGATTGCCTTAAGCTCGAAATATTTTTTTTTCTTTCACCACTTTGCATTTATAAGAATATTTGGAATCACATGCATTGTTTTTCTTGGAGTGTAAAAGTTTAAGTGTGGGGGAATCTGATCATAGTATTTGGCATATGTTTATAGCTTTTTAGTTTGGTATTTTATAAGTTCTTTATAGCTTAGAATAATTTTTTAGCTTGTTTCTAAACTTTGGGTCGAAATTTTATTATTTTCATTTTGACCCTTTCTCGCTCTATAGACCTTAACTTGAGATCTGGATATCAGATTTATGCATACGAGCAGACGTTGGAAAGATAAAAATCAGAGCTACAACTTTTGCGTTGGAATAAAATCCCAATAATGAACTTTACTGGGCCTAAATTGCAGATTTAGTAATATGGACTTTTGTAATAATTTTAAATAGCGGGCCACTTATTTTTAAACTCTAAACTCGAAATCCCAATTTCGAGTACTATATATTGGGAGTTTTCATTATTTTCTAGATACATGAAATATTAGGATTCAGAGTTTCATCAACACCTTGAGATTCAGGTTACACTGTCAATTTCGCTTCATAATTCTATCTTTATTTATTTGATTATATTTATATTTTGATTGCTTAAATTGAATTTCGATTAAATTCATTTGACAAAATATGGTTTCGGTTTTAATTTAATTGAGTTATAATTTTACGACGCTTGATCGTTATTTTAATATTTTGATGATTTTGATGTTTAATTCAGTCAAAGAAACTGAATTCAAATAGGATTGATTACGCTTGTTTGTTTAATTCTATAGTCAAATAAGAATAAAATCACGAATTAGAAGTTAAACTCATTGATAAAATCAGTGATAGTTTTGGAAGTCGAATAAGTGGATTAATCCTTTTGCTCATCTATTAAAACAAAAATCTAAAAATCCCTTTTCTAGTTTCAACTTTCAACCCGGTTAATATTATTATATCAAAAGTCCTTGTGAAACGACTCAAGTTGTTACCTCTATTTACATTTTATCAATTGTATTTGACCTGTGTGCGATAGTGGATCAGCAGCTTGTGAAAGAAATAATTCTCCTTTTATTATGTTTCTATTAATGTCCATTCCTAAGATCCTCTTGAATTCTCCAAGTTGCTAAGGTCAAATTTAAGCCTTTTAATCTGCTCCTTATTTAAGCTTCCAAGGAGAATATCATGCATTCTTGACCATCTCCTTTCAGAATGTAAACACAACCGTCAAAGCTATATCTTTGGAAACCAGTTCTTATCATGAAATCATAAAACTTCATGTACAATTGTCTTGGACTTTTCTTTAGGCCATATAATGACTTTTTTAGAAGACAAACCTTGTTGTTACCTTTAGCAAATCCTTCAAGTTGCTACATATAAATAATTTCTTCAAGATCAACATGTATAAATGTTGTTTAGACATCCAGTTGCTCTAATTACATGTCTTGTTGAGTTACAATTGAAAGTCGAATTCTGATTGAACAATGTTTTACAATAGGTGCAAATACTTCATTGAAGTGTATTCCTTCAAGCACAGAAAAACCCTTTGCAACTAATCTTGCTTTGAACCTTATCTTCCCTTGTCCTTGAATGCCTTCCTTTGTCTTGAACACCCATTTTGATCCAATTACCCTTTGAATCTTAGGAATCTCAACCAAAGTCCATGTTTGATTCTTTTCTAATGACTGCATCTTTTCATTCATAGCTGTCATCCAAGCTTGTTTGTCTTCACTGTTAATTGCTTCTTTGTAGTTGCTTGATTAATCTCTTTTAAGATATTCACCAACTTTTATAGCATAACAAATTAAATCAGCTGTATCAATTCTAACTGGAGGTTGGATAACTCTTCTTTCTTTATCCTTTACCAAGTTGTAGTTGACCAAATCTAGTTTTGGCGCAGCATTATCATCAAGTGGTGTATCACTCATGTCTCTATGATTAGTCTCTTGGTCTTCAGGTGACTCCACCTCAATTTGAACCCTCTCAATATTTCTGCTTGAAGTGTTGTCTTGCTGAGGTTCATCGTTTCTATAGAACTGAAACAAAGAATGTTTTCCGTTTCTACAAAATTGAGACGATGAATGTTCTCTATTTCTGCAGAACTGAAACAGAGAACGTTCTTTGTCAGTCATGGGCATTCTTGTTTCATCAAACACTACATCTGTTGAAATGATGCACTTAGGCACACCATGGTCAATTCTCCAATCCTTGTAACCTTTTATTCCTTTAGGATATCCAATGAAAACACATCAGATTGCTCTAGGCTCCAATTTATCTTGCTTTGTGTGAACAAATGCTAAGGAGCCAACTACTTACAGATTTGAGTAGTCATCTGGTTTTCCATTCAATATTTCAACTAGTGTCTTAAATCTAATAGTTGATGAAGGACATCTATTGATCAGGTACATTGTTGTAACTGTTGCTTCTCCCCAAAATGTTAGGCAATCCTGCACTCAAGATCATACATCTAACAATTTCCAAGATTGTTTCTTTCATCCTTTCTACAATGTCGTTTTGTTGAGGGGTGCCTGCAAGTGTTCTATGTTTATTTGAATACCTAAGTTCTTGTAATACTTATTAAACTTCTCTGAAAGATACTCCAAACTATTATCAGTTCTTAAACATTTCAGTTTAGATTCCTTTTGAGTTCATATTTGCATATGTCATTCTTTATATTTCATATAAGTCTCACTTTTATTTTTAATGACATAGATCAATACTTTCTTAGAATAATCATCAATGATAGTTAAGAAATAAGAATAACCAACATGAGTCTTTGTCCTCGAAGGACCCCACAAATCAGAATGAACATATTAAAAAGGTCTAGAGGTGTTGTGCGGCCAACACCAAAACTAGTCCTCTTAGACTTTCCTAGAATACAATGATCACAAAATTCCATTTATTTTACAATTTTGTCACCAAAACTCAATTAAGCCTTTTTCACTTACATGTCATAACTTCATATGCCATAATCTAGTAGATGAATGCAAACTAGAGCTAGCAAGTGAAGCTTGTTCAATTATGGTAGAACCATCTAAAATTTACAAGCTATTTCTTTTAATGCCTTTTAACAATGATATCATATTTATTAATAATAGTCATGTACCATTCTTTATGTTTGTGAAATATCCCAAAATGTCAAACATGCCAATAGAAATTAAATTTCTTTGTAATCCATGTACCTTACATCCTTTAGTAGTACCTCCTTGCCATTGAACATTATGAATCTGATTGTTCTCTTGTCTTGTACCTTACATAATTTATTCTTGCCAAGAAAAAAGACTCCGCCATCATGAAGATCTATTGATTCAGAATAATCCTTTCTTGGAAACATCTGGAAAGTACTTCTTGAGTCTAATATCAAGTTCTTTTCACCTTCATAATTTGAAATCATCAAGGCCTCTGCAGATTCGTAACTAGTACAACATGTGCAACATTTCCAAAATCTTGAGAGTTTGTTGATTCATTTCTTTCAGTGCAATCTTTCTTGAAATGTCATTTCTTGCTACAATGAAAACATTTACACTTCCCTTCAGATTTAGTTCTTGAGTTTGATCTATGTTTATTTCCATTTTATCCTTTCTTGTCAGCTCTTTCTCTGGTCACATTCAGACTTTCAATATGATTATCATTCTTGATCTCATGTCTTTTATAGCTTTCTTTTGTCTGGATTGAGACATGCACTTCTTCAAGAGTAATTGTTTGTTCTCTTCCAAACATGATAGCTAAAGTAGCAATGTCAACTTACAAGAAAGGGGGTTTGAATTGTAAATTCTCCAATTTTAAATTTCATGTTAAAAATTTTAAAAAATAATTCAAGATTGATCTTGATTGTGAAAACAAAAGAAAGTACAACGTTCTTGGTTCTAGAAACAGAAAATAGAGAACTTTCTTGGTTAGTTAAAATCAACAATTTAGATGATCTATTTAACTTGATAATCAAAATGACTGAAAGTAAATAGAGATAAGAGAAGAGATATCACATGATAATATATCATGATTCACCCAACTCGGGCTACGTCCAATCCTCACATCTAAGAGATTTTCCACTAAATGTTGAAATGGAACGTTCTTGGTGTTACAACATTCTTGATTTTAAATGGTTTTGTTCATATCAACCTTGATTTGTTACAACAATTCCTTTCAACCCAGGAAGGGATTCAACTAGGTCACCTATCAATCTTTAGAGAGAATTTTACAATTCACCTTTTAACTATAAAAGGATTTTCTACAAACTACTCAAACTATAAATAACACTTATAGTTTTGAGTTACAAAGTGATCATTTAAAGAGATTGATAGAATCTGAGTATTCTCAATTCGTGTTTGAGAATAGATTCTTGATAAAAGAATATAGTGGAAAAATTATGATATTTGATGAAGAAAGCATAATTGAATCTTTTGTTTGCAATTGAGAAGCTTTCAAATATGTAAGTGATGGATTTTCTTAACACTTGAAGGTCTTATTTTTCCATGAGCTTGGGGTTCCTTTTATAGACTTCAAGAAGGTTAATGACACTTGATTTAACTGTTGAAAAAGTGCCCAACTGTCATGTGTTAGATTTGACTAAAGACCCGACTTTTTGAACCATGAATGTTCTTGACTTGAACATTCTTCATTTTTTTGCTTCTGTGATAATAACGTCTGATTTATAGCTTCTCTTTATTGACTGTGATTTATGATACTTTATATGCACATATATCTTAGAATGTGCTTAATGTATTTAGATCAAGATTTTCTTTGATTCGTGCAAAACAGGTTGGAGAATGAAGTACACATGCTGGAGATTGTTGTTATCATGCTCGATATTAATTACAACATGCTGGAGAATGATATTAAAATTCTAGAAACTACTGTTAACATGCTTAAGAATGATGTTAAAATTTTGGAGAATGATGTTAACATTCTAGAGACTTATGTTAACATGTTGGAGATGATGGGGGATACGACCTCTGATTCGCGGAAGAATTATGCAGAATAATGCCTATACTAACAATATGCGCAGCAGTTTAATAAATTCGAAATTTACTAAACTCAAGATTGAATAAGGTCCCTAATAAACAATTCTAATGAATGTCAAATTATAAGGATCATGGTATATATGGAGAAATGCATCAGAAAGCAATTATTATTCAAGATGTTGATTTTCATGCAATCATGTTAAGAAAATTAATCATGCAAATCTACTTAACATGGAATCTTTATCATGCATTCAATCAATATCAGGAACGTAATAAATGCAGAAATTTAACCGAGATAAGGGAAAAGAAAAGTGTACGCAGATTTTTATACTGGTTCAGCCGTCTCGTGACGACCTACATCCAGTCCTAAGATCCAACTAGATCTTAGCCTGTCCAATAGAACTTCTTAGAATCAGTTTACAGATTTTTACACAGCGCCTCACACCAATCTTAAACTATTCTCCCTGTTCTATCTTTCCCTCCCTGAATTCCAAAGTTTAAGTCCCATAAACTTGACCAAGAATCCAGTCAAACGTCTTCTTGTTGACAGCCCTCAACCTCGAAGAACACCACCAGTAATAACTGGATTTTCTCAAAGTAATTTGGTGACAGAAAATGGTTTATAGAAATTGAAATAGATCAATTATACAAAGTTCTTGATCTTTCTTCTTCTCAAAGCAATATTTCTCAATTCAGTCTTTTTCAATCCTCATTGATCATAAGTGTTCATTGTTCATGGCTGAAAAAGAATGTTCAAAATGATATCAGTAGAGAAAGAGTTAGTGGTAAATTGTATTTTGTGAAAGTTATCAAAACTCTTATGTCATGTGTGTTGTGAAAGTTATGTATGAAAGCAGTTTATATATTTTCTGGAAAAACAACATATGAATCGATTTGGCCAATCAATTCATTAAGGTTATAAAGCACACTAATCGATATAATCAATCGATTTCGCGAATCTTGTTTTTCTTGAATCTTGAAAATGCATACACTAATCAATTTAACAAATCGATTATTTTAACTGAGTTCTTCAGACATGGATGAATGTACTTAATTGAATCGATGTTCATAATCAACTTGGCGTGTTTTGTTCAAACAACGAGATCAAAACAATCGATGTACTTAATCGATTCAACCATTTCAGTCATCTCTATTTCTAAAACTTTTTGTACCAATCGCTTTAGGTAATCGATTTCACTGGTTCCAGGGACACAGTGATTTTCACAAGTTGATTTGCCTAACCGATTGTGGACTTAAGTCTGAAGCTCATTTCAACAGTTGGTTCATTCAATCGATTTACCACGTCGATTGATGCCAAACTTAATTCAACAGAAGTAAATAAGTAGATTGTGTTAATCGACTGTGTATGTTCCAGACCAAGGTTATTTTGAAACGTATTTTAGTAAGTCGATTTGCCTAATCGCTTTATTAAACATTGGTTTGGCTCTGGGACATTCACACTCGATTTTGTCAATCGATGTAGACAAACAAAAATAAAGATGTGATTGGATTAGTCGATTTTCCAAATCGATTAGCTTGCAAGGCATGCTACTGACTTGCACATTTTAATTTCAGTAAATGTACCAATCGATTTGTGTAATCGATGTAAGCAATCAGTTCAGTTTTGGTGATTTAAACAATCGATCTGCCTAATCGATTTATGGCAAACTAGCTCTCTGACTTGCACAATTTATTTTCTAATAAATGTACCAATCGATTTGCCTGATCGATTGATAGCCTGTTTGATTTTTCATAAGATGTGCAAATCGATTTTGCCCATCGATTGATTAATCCCAGACTGGATAATATCATTCAACCCTGTTACATAATCGATTTTACTAATCGATTTGCTTATGAATCTGCAAGCTTTTGTTGATTTCTTGAGCTCCAAGCAATTGTCTCAAGTTTGTAGGATTGAGTTGTTGTTGCTGAAATTTTTCTCAGTTCAGAATGTTAGATTTATTTCAAGATGTATGTTTGTCAATAATATCAAAAACGAACATATGTCTAACAGGAGAATCCTCATTGTCACTTTTGCTTTGAGTGACGCCTTTTAATACTTGATCTTTTGGAGTGTTTCTTTTACTGATGACAGAGTTGTATATTCCTTGTAGATATACTAGAAATTCATTTGCAATTTGTAGGAATTTTCCTTGAATGAAGAGATGATTTTGAACTTCTTTGATGAAAATGAAAAACGTGGAGAACGTACTTGGTTTTCCAGAATACTGCCAAGAACGTTCTTAGTTCTGTTTTGTTCATTTTTTTTTTCTCTTTTTCCTTAAACTAATTTTTCTTGCTTCGCTTAGTATCTATCTTGAATTATTACACTAAAAAACACATGTTAAATTAACACATCATTTAAAATCATAATTAGTGTCTTAATTAACCTTTTTTTGTTTACATAAAAACATTAATTTGGGATTTTGTCTCAACAATAATATCCTTGAAGTGTTCGTATGAACTGGGCATGGCACTAAGCAAGATTAGAGCTTTGTCTTAATTAACCTTTTTTTGTTTACATAAAAACATTAATTTGGGATTTTGTCTCAATAATAATATCCTTCAACGCATTCTCCAAACCTTGTTGTACCAAAAGAACATGCATCTTTCTCTTCCACAGACCAAAGTCATTTCATCCATTGAACTTTTCAATATCAAACTTTGTGGTTCCAACCATTGTTGCTCCCTCCCCACAGACGACGCTAATTGTTAAAATAATGTTGGGATCTGCAACAAGAGTTAACCAACAAAAGAGAGAACTAACAATTGCTAAACTAGAAATTAAAAGGAGAATGTACTTCGTTTTAGCAGAAAACGGAGAATGATCTTGACCAGATCTGAAAACACAGAAAATGGAGAATGTTGCTAAAAATGCAAAAAAATGGAGAACGTTCAATGTTCTCCTTTTTGCAGAAAAAGAAAAAGATAAGGGAATAATAACACCCAATTTTACGTGTTAAACCTCAATTAATGAGATCTACTCCATGGGCAAACAAACAAGACAATTCACTATTGAGATTTGAATTTACAACATTAAGGCCACTTCAAGATTGTTCTCTTCCTAGTATCTATCACTGTTGAGACTCAGCAATACTAGTTTTCTCTACACATTCTCTGTTTTTTTTTTTCTCCCTTAATCTCTCTAATACGAATTTCCATGAATCTAATTGAATATGCCTCTCTCTCAATCAAGATTCAACAATTACAATAACCACTAGCTAAGGCAGTTTACAGCTTTATTTATTTGATTCAAAAGCCAACTAACTCAACTAACTATAACTACCTATGTCATAATTGAATTCCACAAATTCAGTTATAACTAACACTTAACCATAACTAAAACTAATTATGTGATTTGAGGCATATATTCACAATTTTGATAGGCTTAGTTGAAATCATGTTTGCCTTGGACAAAAGTTGGTGGATGTACTTTGTTTGAGATGATAAAAGACCATTAGATTTTGTTTGTTGAACTTGTATACCAAAAAAGTAGTTGAGGTCACCAAGTTGTTCAAAAGGGAATTTGGAATTGAGTGTGTGAATGAAGGATTGGATAGCACGTAAGGAATTACCGGTGATGATAATGTCATGTACATAAACAAGTTGAAGAGTTTGAGGGTAGAATTGATGAAATGTGAAACATCACTTTTGGTGGAGGAGAATCCCAAGGAGAAAATAAATTGTGGCAGCTTGAGCAACCAAGCCCTTGGGGCTTGTTTGAGGCCATAGATTACCTTGTTTAATCTGCAAACATGAGAATTGTCACCAGAATGAAGCCTAGAGGTTGAGCCATGTTAAACTGTTTCAGTTTCTTCTCTGCTCAAGAACAATATATTGATATTAATCTGTTTGTGTAAACCAGTTCTGAGACATGGCAATGGTGAGGATGACTCTAAAGGTGGTTGGCTTGACAACAGGACTAAAGGTCTCAAAGTAGTCAAGGCCTTCTTGTTGTTGAAAGCCTTGGAAACAGGTCTTTCTTTGTGCATAGAAATAGTACCATCCGGATTGTATTTGAATCTAAAATCTCATATGCTACCTATAATGTTGCTATTAGAAGGAAGAAGTACAAGATCCCATTTCTTGTTTTGCATAAGGGTTGTGTATTCTTGGTCCGTAAGCGTTTTCCAGTGAGAGGCTTTTAAAGCTAACTTGAGAGATTTTGGTGGTTGGTGAGGATCCGATGTAGACTTAGTTGAGGTAGTAAGCCAACCTTTAGGCTTGAAATTCTAGATTTACTTCTGGTTTGAATGATGTTTGGACTGGTGATTGCTGAAACTGGAGCTGATTGATCACAAAGTGAAACTGGCTTGTTAAGTTGGCTAAACTGAAACTGAAGTTGGTTGGTTATAAGCAGTAGTGCTAGTTGGAGAAGATGATGAGAATGAAATAGGACTTGATTGATTATTGTTCTTCGAGTCAGAAGTGTAATTGGTGACAGTTGGAGAATGGTGATTGTCATTAATACCAATCACAGAAGGTAAAGAGTGAGTAAAAGATAATGAAACATTTTTGTTAGAACATTTAACAATAGGTATACTTGGTACAAAATTACAATCATGAGATGCAGTGGTATGGGGTTGCAAAGATTTAGAATGATGTTTAAACGGAAAAAGAAGCTCATCAAATTTAACATGCCTGAAAATGTAAATTATATCTTGAGATAAACAGATGTTACCTTTATAATTGGGACTATAACCAATAAAAATACATTGTTCAGATTGAAATTGCATATTATGGATATTATAAAGTCTTAATTAAGGGTAACAAGCATATCCAAAAAATTTAAAGTGGTGTAATCATATTTGTGCTGAAACAAAAGTTCAAGAAGAGTTGAATTTCCTAAGATTTGGAAAGGCAATCTATTGATGATATAAACAATAGTTTTAAAAGATTCACCTCAATACAGCCCGGTAATATTTGGCATGCAAAGTTAGGACGTGCCTCGATAAAATTTCTCATGTTAGATCCTGAGTTGGGGTAACAAGCGGTGTAATAGAAGGTTTCAGGAACAGTCATTAGAGCAGAAATTGAAGATGCATCAACTGTGGATCCTTCTGGTAACGGTTTGGAAGAAGATGGAGTGGTGGTGTCTTGAAATTTCCACCACTAATAATGAAAGATCCTCTATTACCTTGGTCGCTTCCTCCTTTGAATTGCGTCGAATGAGCGAAGGTTATTTGAAGTTCTTCACTAGTGCAATTAAACCTTACATTGGCGATTTGTGATCGGTTGATATACACCCGATGTAATAAAACAGGCGGTGTTGAATTTTTTATTATGGTAAACTTTGTTAGATATGTTATATTATATCATTCTAGCAAGCATTACCGAAAAAAACTTCTCATAAATTGACCATAATATTAGAAAAACATCCACCAATTGTTCAACTTCACGCTTCAGCGCTCGCGAATGAGTACTTTTTGGCACTCCATCACTCACACGCGAACTCTTCAATGCTGATGACAAGTACGTTTTTCAGCTTTCGTACCGGCGATGAGTCTACGTTTTTCTACTTCTGGGACAATGACAAGTTTCTTTATCTTCCCTTTCCATTCGTGCGTTGCCGAGAAGTATCGATTTCTTGTTTCTCTTAAACAGGTTTGTTCTTTTCTCTGGTAATTTTCTAATAATTATTGTTTCTTAGCAATTTTAGTAGTTTTATTTTGTTGATTTTTCTATTGATTACTATGGATTTTGCTATTGATTTTGCTGATTTAGTTGTATGATTTTTCCTTATAAATGTTTCCCTCCCATGTATGTGAAAATTGGAGTCATCACATAAAGTCTGATTCTGTTGTATGATTTTGCCATATAAATGCTTCTTCTTTCGATCTGTATTTATACATTCAAATTTTCTTTGATTGAGAAAACACTTCCATTTTTTGGATTTTAGATTGTTGTTAGGTTTTTGTTCTCTTTCAAGTTTTTATTATTTATTGACAATGTGTTAGACATGAGATTGCTATTTTGTAGTTAGAATTGATTTTGCAGTTAATATCTTCTGACACTATAGCATGTGCGTCATATGGTAATAGTGCAGTAAGGCCAACATCTAATTAGAAACATAGGGAAAAAGAGAAATCAAGCAGCAGAGGGAGACAGTTTCGAATTTAAGGGAATTTTCTTAAATAATTGAACATGGTCATGTATTGCATTGTTAATTGATTGGTATGTATAGTGATGGTTGCACGTATTAGATCGAGTGAATTTGTTTTGATTTTATATTTACTATTATAGGCTAGAAGATAAATTTTTTCAAATTTGAGTAAATTTATTTTGATTTTATATTTACTATTATAAGTTAGACTATAAATTTTTTCAAAGTAACTAGTTAGAACTTGATTCCCCTTAAATGTAATTCATTCTTTGAAAAATATTCTCGTTGGAAAATTGTAAGACAAATGAAATAGTACTTGATTTGAAAGGATAATTGTTAATGGAATCATTTGTACCTTCTACAAGGAACATAAAGAAGTCTAGTCCACAACTTTTTTCTTTTCTAACTCTTTTACTTCTTCTAAGTTCTGAACATGTCAAAGTATCATTATTAGATACATTATTTACTAGACTTTGTATACTACAACAGACAATTTCTTTGGGTTGTGCAATTGACTTAAGTCTATCAATATAAATTTAAGAACAATACATTATCTTGAAATTCCTACAATACCCTCATTCATATTTATTTTTGTTTTGTTAATCAATTGACACGTTGACCATTTATTTTCTTAAATGCCATTTATTACTGTTTTGCTTTACCATCAGACTACCTCATCTCAATTTATATTTTACTTTTTCTTATTACATCACTTCAAATCACTTCTCTATCCATCTATCAGTATTCCCATCCCATAGAAACAATTATAGCATCAGAGAAAAAACTATTTCCCCTTTTAGATTCTCACTCCCCTTCACCATATTTCTCCCCCTTTCAAATTCTCACTCCTTTTCACCATTTTTCTCCCCCTTTCAGATTCTCACTCCCCTTCACCATTTTCCTCCTTCTTCTTTCCAAACTCAACACAACCACACCTTCAAAGAAAATATTCATAGAGAAAATCCTTCCTTATAAAAACAAAAAGTCAAAATCCAACTCAACACAACCACACTTAAATGGCTAATCCAAATCATGACTCAATGGCTTCTAATAAAGCTCAATCGTCTTCAACTAATGTGTTTCGTTCCACTCTGTCGTTGAGCACTCAACCGAGGTCTCAAGCTACATTGTTAGCCATCGTAATAAATGTAATTGTTTATTTGTTAGTTTTAAATATCTTTATTTTCAATGTACATTTATATTTGACTCGGATGTATACTATTACAACCAACAACAAAATGTTAGTTCTCCATTTGATTACTTGAAAGATCTAAACAAAGACAAAGAAGTTTGGAAGTTTGGCATTCGAATTGTTGATGTGTGGTTTGTTCTCGGTAAATATGGTCAATTTCATGTTGAAATGGTGTTTGTTGATGTTAATGTCAGTTGAAAATCTTGATTTGAAGCTTCAAATTGTGTGTTTTTTTTTCATTCGAACTACATGAAGCCAAAGTCTTTTTAAAAAATTGGTCATTTATAACATGAAAATGTGTATTTTAAAACATGATGCTAATTAACATTCATTTCGAACTATAGGGTGATAGAATTCACGTTGTTGTTCCAAAAGATTATGTAGTAGGGTTCAAAGACAGGTTGAAAGAACACACAACATATATTATGCACAACTGTTCTGTTGTTGATAACGATTACCAATTTAAGGTTTGTGATGTTTAATAGTGGGACTACTCTGAGAGAGCAAAAGTTGGATCAAATTCCATCGCATGTTTATAACTTTAAGTCTTTCGCTGATATTCTTAGTGAGAAATGTCAAAGTAATTGTTAGTATGGTCTGGCCTACTTATGGTCTGGCCTAGCCTGACCTATTTAATAAAAAGGCTAGCCTCAAGCTGTTTTTAAAGCCTATTTATTTAAATAGATTAGGCTCAGGCTTATAAAAAAGCCTATTAGACCTAACAGGCCGACCTATATATATTTATTAATTATTAATTATTAATATTATTTTTTATTATTATATTAATAATATCTTTTCAATTTTAAATTATATCAGACAATCATTTAGTAATCATTCCTTATTCAGTAGTCGTTCCATATTCGGTAGCGGTTCTATATTGGGTAGTCATTTCATATTTGGTAACCGTTCAATTAGTCAATCATTCATTAGTTGTTTCTTATTTGTTTAAGAGATAATAATGGATGCGTTTAAAAAGGCTTTTAAAAAGGCTTCCAAGTCAGGTCAGGCCGGAAAAAAAAAGCCTATGATAGGCTGTAGGCCAGGCTTAGGCCGAAAAATAAATCGTAGGCCAGGCTCAGGCTTTTCAAAGCCTGGTCTGGCCTTGTCTATTCCCACCCCTAGTAGTGGCAATATTATTAATTGTACTCTTTGGGAAGACTATGGGAGGAAATTTATGTCTTATAGTGCCAATACATCGAAAAATGCAACAATTATTATAATTTTAACACATGCACGGGTCAAATGTGCACACGATAATTTTTTAAAATTCATGTAGAAAAATTATTATTATTCAACAATGTCTTCACACATGCATATAAATTTATATATTGATCTTAATTTTCACATAGGAAACACTCCAACTGGTGTGTCAAATGTATGGAATGGATCAAAGTTGTTCATCAATGAAAAAATGCCTGAAATCGAAGAGTTTAGACAAAAGTAAACCTATTAGTCATTTACCATTATAGTTACTCTGTCAATTTTTCTGATTATCTAATTTAGACATCACTAATTATAATAAACTTTTTACACAGTCTTCCAAAAAATGAGGTCTTTGTGGATGCATCTGAAATCATGTCTCAGACTTTGAGATCAACTCAATATTCTGCTCAAGAATTTTTTTGCTATAAATTATATTTCAAATCTATCAAACAAATCAACACAATAAAAGAGGTCAATCATATTAAAATTACTTTTGTTTATTGTTATTATACTTATGTTGTTCATTTCACATTCATTGAATTCAAACTTCACTCGTGTCAATCATTAACATTGTCCAGGAATACAGTTGTGTTACAGTTGGTACTACTACCAGCTTTGTTGCATCAAAATATTGATGGTTCTATTACTCATGTGACAAATGCAACAGGAAAACTGACAAGGTTAATGAACCATTTACGTGTAAATGTGGTAAAGAAGTGATGGCATCCATACCAAGGTCAGTTACATTGTTTCACATAAAAACTTTCATATTTTTAAAACTATATGTTTATATATAATTCAACATTTAAATAGGTATAAAGTTGAGATTTATGTATCTCATAATGGATATCATGTCCCATGTTGCTTTTGGGATGCTGATTGCTTTTCTATACTTGGGTTTACTGCTGATGATATTTGAAACTTGATGTTAGAGGTATATGATCCAACAACATTTAAAAGTAATAATCATAATTACTAATAGTGTTTTATTATCATTTATAACTCATAATAACCATTTATTTTGGTATTAATATTCATTAGGCCTGTGAAAACAATCCAAAATTTATCCACCATTTCTTAACGTTATGTGGAATAGGCATATGGCACTTAGACTTAAAATTCAGCCATCATTTGGAAGCACATCTGTCATGCGTTTTTCTAAACTTGAAGAAATAATTACACACATTGTAAATCAATTTCCACCTAATGAGGTAACTAAATGCAGTAGGAGATGTGTGTATCATATGTATTATTATCGATAATATACTAAAAGTGAAATTATAATATTATTAACTTATTTATATTTTAACTAGACAACCTCTCAAATGAAAATTACCGGTGATGGTCATTTTGAAGACAATGATCGTGTTGATGTAAGGATTAATTATGTCTATTTTGTATGTTCGGTTTATTTCATAAGTTAATATATATATATATATATATATATATATATATTATCGACTATATCATGTAGGTTTCACAAAATCAAACCCCCTCAAAACCTACTCAAAGTGGAGAAATTCATTTTGTTACTGTGAGATTTTTTTTACCAACTTTGTGATTGATTTTCTTATTTTTTTTCTTCATCTTTAAAACCTCACCACTTTGACATTTCATAAACTCTTTTTGATTTTTCTTTACAGCAATCCCTTTCAACAACTATTGACTATGACCCATATATCACTTCAACTATAACACCTGCTAAGAGGATTATAGATGATTTCTTAACTGATGCATCTCAGGGTGGAGATTATGCATCTACTTAACTCTCAACCTCAAAGATTGGGAAGCAAATTATGACTGAATGAACTTATATGTTATCAATGATATGTATGGATGTTTTGCAAAACAAACAAAGCTAAGGATAATTTCCTCTGTTAGTTTTAGTTATTTTGTATGGAATGTTATATGCAATGTAACATATGAACACATTCTCTTCCAATATCGATATGGAATGTTATATGCAATGTAACATATGAACACATTCTCTTCCAATATCGAAAACCTCTAACATGTAAGTCATTTTCAAATATTATTATATGATATATTAATAATTTGGTCTTAATTTTATTAGTTTTTTATACTCATATGAATCTACTAACAAAAAACAAATACAAGTGATTTAGTAACGAAATATTTTAAAATTATTTCCAATTTTATCACATGTTAGTTTAAACTACAATACTTAATTTTGCTTCTTATGTTCTTCCTAACGAGTTTGAAAACTTGGTCTGCAAAGTTGGGTTTCAAAATCTTATTCTTGAAGGACCTACCAGTGATATAACCAACTACTCTATTTTCCTAAAAAATACTTCAATCAAACCAAGCAACGTTGTAGGATGGTGGAAATTTTTTTGCCATGACAATCATTTTCAACGTCGGAGGGTGGTGGGAACTTTTTTTCCATGACAATCATTTTCAACCAGCAACCATTTACACTTTCATTTTCCATTTCTATTGGAAAATACTGCAATTGTGAAAAAAATGGATGAACTACAATAGACTCTTTTTGATTAACTACTTTTTACTTATAAAACAATACATGTTTCTGAATTTATTTGTAGGATGTGTTTTAGTTTGTAGTACAACTATTTTTCTTATCTTACTAAACTGTTGACCTACCTTTATTTGTCATTTACTAAGCCATCCTTTTGTTTTTTGTTTCCGGTAAACAACGTTGTTATCTCATATTAGATTATATTTTGTTAAATCCAGCTTCATTAACTATTAATGTTCTTTGCATCTGTTTAAATAATTCAACTAAATTTCACATTCATACAGCTATACAAACAACAATTTCTTTGTAAATAGTAAATCATATTGGTATTTTATTTACTTTTTTCATTAATATAAATTATTAATTAAAATACACCTTAAATTATCTAATTAATCTATTTATAAAATAATCAACACGCACAAACCCGTGCGAATGCACGGGTCTTCATACTAGTCTTCTTGAAAAGTTGCATCTCTTGACTCAATTATTGTGTTAATAAAATATAAGTCATTAGATTCAATAACTATGAATCTATATGTCTTGTTATTTTCAGCATAGCCCATAAATACACTTTCAATTCATTTTTCTCTCAATTTCTTTCGTTTTGGTCCAGGAACCTTAACAATTGCTCTATAACCCCAAACTTTTGCACAATTGAGATTGAATTTTATTTTCTTTAAGAGTTCATATGGGGTTATCTTTTTCCTTTTATTAGGAACTCTACTTAACAAATAACATGCAGTTTGCATCTTCACCCCAATAATCTTTTCATAAACTAGAACAGGATAAAATGACATTCATGATTTCTTCCAATACTCTATTTTTTCTTTCTGTAACTCCATTTTGTTGTGGGGAATACCAATAAACTCAAAATAATTAGGATGATAGAATTCTTCTCCCCTATCATTTCTAAAACACTTAATGAAAGTTTCATGTTGAAGTTCTACTTGTGCTTTAAATATGTTAAATTTGTCTAAAACTTCATCCTAAGAGTGCAATAAATAAACATAACAGAATCTAGTGCAATCATCAATAAAAGTGACAAAATACTTTTTCCCACCAATTGTTGTTCAACCATGTAAATTGTATACGTCAAAAGTGAATTATACTTGATTTCATCACATTCATTTTTCTGAAGTTAACATGTCCTAGTCGCATATGCCATAAAGCATAAATTATATTATTATTATTATTATTATTATTATTGTTGTTGTTGTTGTTGTTGTTATTGTTACTAAAAATATTATATTTGAACATATTCTCACAAAGGTAACCCTTCCCCACAAATATACACCCTTTAGAGAGAATAAACACACATTTGAAACCAAATTTATTAAGTAAATGCAAAAAAATAAAATTTTCCTAACTTGTTGAACATAAAGTTAATCTATAAGAGTAAATGTCTTTCAAAAAGTGAATTCAATCTCTACTATTCCTTTGAGTTAGATAGTTGAGGAATTACCCATCTACAAAACATTTCCATCTTCTTCATCAATGGTCTTAAATAGTTATTTATTTTTGCACACATGGTAGGTAGCACCAAAGTCTGTCCACCAAGATTTAACACCTTCAATCACATTGAGTTCATAATTTACAACAAGATTGCCTTTTGTTGCACTTGAATTCTTCTCTTTGTTCTACCTTTTGAATAATTTGCACTCATTTTTAAAGGGTCTTGATTTTCCACGATGATAATAACTTCTTTTTCTTTTCCTTACTTTTTCATCATTAACATTGTGGTTTTCATGAGCTGATATGTGGTATCAAGAGTGAATAAACAAATTTAATCATTCTGTAATGCCAAAATATCAACTATGTTGTGGTAATCGGAAGGGGCAACTACCACTTTTGAAGCATGCACCCCCTGAACTACAATGTATGTTATTTGGTAAATGTAACACCCCAATGTTTTTATGTATATTATATATGCATCTTTTAGTAATTTTTGTAATTTATTATTTAATTAATAATTTATTCTACATGTAAATAAATTAAATTAAAATTTACTACTCCTTATTTTACTTGAATAGTTATAATCTTTATTTTTACTTAATTGTTTTGGTGTGACAATTACGTGAGAACAGTTTATGACATAATTATTTTCTAAGTGGACAACTGTGTATATTGTTTATTTGATTATTTTCGATAATCATGAAATTGATGTGTTAGATACATTGACTTTATTTTTATACGTAACCTGCAGTGATAATTTTGTCTTACTTGATTTATTTTAGTTGATGAAAATATTATTTAAATTATTTAATTAAATTATAATTTATAAAAGTTATATCATTTATTAGTTTTATATTAAACCAAATAAGTATTTAACCTAGGAGATAATAGAGTTAGTGAAAATCCTTCATTTTATTTATATATTTTATTTAATTAATTTTGTGTGACAATAATAAAGTAATTGTTCATTTAATTTTAATTATTTGATGAAGTATATTTATAATAATTAATTAATTAATTAGTTGTTGGGGTATTTTTAGAGTGAACAATGACCAAATCAATTTTGGTCAAAATTTAATCATTCACACTATATTTTATTTTTAATAGCATTTAATTATAGAACCATGTGTTTTCTATTTCACATCTACTCAAATGTGTAACAATCAAGAATAAGTAAGTAAATTAATTCATAACAGTTGGTCATTGAATGATATTATTCCAATTGAATATCTTATTGATGTGTGCAATTCATCTGAATGAGAAAAATTATTCTCTTTCTCTAATCAACTTCACTCTCCATTGGCAACATTATATTTTGTTTATCTTAAATCTTTTCTAAGTCACTCAAACAATCACCCATATATTCCTTCTCTTTCTTGTGGAAGCTCTAAGCTTTTGTTCCTTCATCTTTATGAGGTTTTTCTTGGGATATGTAGTGTTACGTGGAAGGAAAACGTCCAAGGTAAGGGCTTTTCCCCATGCAGAGTTAGACTAGATATTAAATTAACGATTCTAAGATATTGATATGATGTCTAGATGTCTTAAAAGAAAAATATTAATTTTTATTTTCGTCGTAAAGAAATTAACTATAATTCTTTGATTGTTTTATTTTATTTTTATATACCTCTATCTTGATTAAATTAATTATAGAGTATTATTTTTATTATTATACCTTAATAAATATGTTTGTAGTGAAAAAATTTAGTGCTTTACAAGTTTTAGAGTATTTAATTATAAAGTTATAATTTTTATAATGATGTAATTAGTAATATGTTTATTATGATGTGTATTTGATTTTAAGTTTAGACTTTTGAATATTTTAAAATTAAAAATTGACTTTTATGAACAATATATGTGTCTTGAAGAAATTGATGAGAATTTTATATTTCTTTAATTTTCATAATATGAGAAAATTTATTATTAAATGCGTTAATGAATAGTCCATTTTTAGAATGCGGAAAACTTTACAGTAGAGGGAATGAAATTTATGTTGCTATTGTAGTCTTGGTGATATGAGTTTTAATTGTTATCAATAATACGTAGTCAAATCGAGTCTTATGGATTATTAAAATGAAAGTGGTGATTTTGAGATACTTGTTCACATGCATATTTGATGTGTTGAAGATATTGAGCTATAACTATGAACATTCATGAGAATATAAATTTGATGTCTTGTGTGATTAAAAAGTTTATTCTAAAATATTTTGTCTTTGTGGTTGCTTAAGTGGCTGGTGACTTATGTTTTAAATATCATTATCTTTGTGGTTGTCTAGGTGGCTAGTGATTTGTGTTTTAAAAATTGTTATCTTTGTGGATGCCTAAGTGGTGGGTGATTTGTGTTTTAAATATTGTTATCTTTGTGGTTGCCTAAGTGACTGATGATTTGTGTGATTGTTTAAGTGAGTGGTGTCATGTACTTTTTGAGCATTAATATCATTTCATAACATATCATATGCATCTTTGTGGACGCCTGTGTGGCTGGTTTAATTTTTCCCCATTGGTATGGGTGACTTCTGTGTGGACGCCTGTGTGGCTGGTTATATCCGGATCATATATATTTAGGAGCATGCATAACTTATATACATTTTATTGTTATTTTTATTTTGATGTAATTATTTGTTCTACGGTTGTTACTTATTTATATACATTTTATGACTTTTGATATATCTTTGAGAATTATTAAATAATCAATTTTATTAAATCTTTTATTACAAGAGGATTTTATATTCATATTTTATGGTTGTTATTTTATTATTTGGTTTAATTTTTGTTGTGGGATGAACTGACCCCTTACACCAACATTTAGGCACTATTGATCTCAAAGAGTTGCATGAATGATGTTTGATTGGTGCACGTGCGTGGGAAAATTGGACTTTTATTTAAAAATAATGTTTTATATTACTAAAAATTTTGTGGTACATTGTAAAGTTATTTACTCGTTATAATTAACTTTTAATAGAAATGTGGAAGTGAGATTTTATTCCAATTGAATGTTCTTAATTCAGTCAACATTGTTCTTTTGAATTTCACTTAAAGAAAATTTATTTTATTTTGGAACATAAATGAATATAGATCTAACAACTGTAATATTAATTTTGTAAATGAATAAATAAATAAATAAATAATATTTTAGTAAATTATATTATGTTATTTAAAAAAAATTATATATATATTTAAGTAATAATTAGATCAAAAAATTTGGGGCGTTACAAGTGGTATCATAGCATTAATTCTCGGACCCTGTGGGTGAATGTGTCGTGTATGTTGTATGACTTGTGATATTGTTTGTGTTATTTGTTCGATTTTCTAAATTTTGAATTTTATTAATTACTTAATATTTTAATTATGTCATTGATTGTGTAACATTCTTGAAATTGAATTTTATTAATTATTTAAATTTTTATTATTATCATTAATAGTGTAACCTTTCTAGATTTGAATTTTACTAATTACTTAAATTCATATTATATGTCATTAATTATGATATTGTTTAGTTTTCTAATCATTGAATTTTATTAATTACTTAAATATCGTTAATGGTGTAACATCCATAATTTTTGTAATTAAATATATACCTTAAATATTTGGCTTAATGGTGTTAATTTATTGTGTGCTATTTTCAATAAATTTTGAATTTTATTAATTATATGTTATTGATTGTGTAACGTTCTTGAAATTGAATTTTATTAATTATTTAAATTTTTATTATTATCATTAATTGTGTAAACTTTCTGGATTTGAATTTTACTAATTACT
>JBBPBT010000564.1:566097-582365 GCA_037974875.1 Cicer bijugum | reverse complement strand
GTTTTGTGATCTAGTTATTACTTAGTTTAATTAGTCTTGTTAATAATAATCATGAATATTACAAAATAATTTCGTCTTTTACTTTATACAAATGAGTATTATTATGTTACAAAATATAATACTACATATTATTGTTGTTATCATTGTCTCTTTTATATTATTGTTATGAATCATTGTCTCTTTTATATTATTTTTATGAGACTATAAATTTTAGTTCACTTGAATTTCAAATGTTTTAAAATGAATACCATTTAATTGGATGTGATTATTACTGTTAGTAATAAAGTTTCCTTTTAATTTGCTTATTTAAGATATTTTTGATATTCCAAAATTATTTAATAAACTAAATTGATTTTGATTTTATTTCTTAAATTAGATTTATTAAGACTAATTTAATGGAGTTACGTTTCTTTTTGAATTTATATCCATATACAATGTTTTTCCTTATTTTATGAATGTCGTTTACACATTTTAAGATGAAGAATTTAAAATAGTATATTGTTGTAATTATTTAATCACTATTATTATTATTATTTATTAATATTTAGATTTTTATTTTATGTTAAAAGTTACAACAACAAAAAAGAACTAACAATGGTTTTTCCTTGTTGCACTTATTGTAGGCGAAATAGATACAACACCAAAAAGAGATATCATCATGCAAAAACAATCTGGCCAACTTCAAAGAATCGATGAATTTCATGTAAGCTACCTTGCATATCAATATCCATTACTCTTTCCTTACGGTGAAGATGGATATAGAACTGGAGTTTTACATAGAGAAAGCAAAAGAGCTAAGAAGCTCAAAAAGAAATAAATTGACTATTAGAGATTGGTTGGCTTTTAGAATCCAATGCAGGAAAAATGAAGCTCAGACATTGTTGTGTTCAAGAAGACTTTTCCAACAATTTTTAGTTGATGAATGGTCAATGTTGGAATCTGAACAACTGAAGTGGCTAAGGAAAAATCCATCCAAGCTCCGAGTTTTAAAGTATAAAAATCTGAATAATGCAGATGGCACAGTTGAATCTCAAGGAAGTAACACAGAAAAAAGAGTAATTTTACCAGCAACATTTATCGGAAGTCGAAGATATATGGATCAATTGTACTTTGATGGAATGGCCATTTGCAATCATGTTGGGTTTCCAGATCTTTTCATTACATTTACATGCAATCCAAATTGGCCTGAAATCATTTGACTTATTTCACCAAAGAATTTGAAGCCACATGATAGGCCTGATATTATTTCAAGAGTGTTTAAAATGAAGTTTGATGAACTGTTGTCCGATTTGACAAAGAAACATATTTTGGGGAGAGTGCTTGCATGTAAGTCCAAATATGCTATTACATTTAATAACATTTCTTATTTTTATAACATCAGGTAACATTCAATAAATATACTTATTCATTTTTCTAATAACTATTGCAGATATGTATACAATTGAATTCCAAAAAAGAGGATTACCCCATGCTCATATACTTATCTTTCTACATCCCTCTAACAAGTATCCAACCCTAGACGATATAAATAAAATAATATCAGCAGAAATTCCATCTGAGCTTCACCAGAAAGAGTTATACAACTTAGTCAAATGCCATATGATGCATGGTCATGTTGTTGTCAAAAATGGAGTTGAGCTTAATAATCAATTTGTCGTTCCATATAATGCAAGATTACTACTCAAGTATCAGGCTCACATAAATATGGAATGGTGTAATCAAAGTACACCAATTAAGTACTTATTTGAGTATATCAACAAGCGATACGATAGAATCATTGCTGCAATAGTACCGAATCGACATGGTTTTACCAATGGTACCTCAAACCTTGATGAGATCAAGCAATACTTAGACTGCAGGTATGTGCCTCCAAGTGAAGCTTGCTCGAGAACTTTTTCATTCCCAATTCATGGTAGAAAACCTGTTGTTGAACGATTATTTTTCCACACAGAAGGGGATAATTCAGTCAACTATAATGATTTTGAACAAATCAATGATGTTCTTCAAAAACCAAGTGTCAATGAATTAATGTTTACAGCTTGGATGGAAGCAAATAAAATTTATCCACAAGCAAGAGCTTTGACATATGGACAATTTGTTTCAAAGTTTGTGTATCTCAAGCAACGTAGATCATGGAAGCCACGAAAGCAGGGTTACACAATTGGTCGACTTACTTGGGCCCCACAATCAACCAGAGAGCTTTATTGTTTACAAATGATGTTAACTATTGCTAAAGGATCACGTAACTATGATGAGATCAAAATAGTTGCAAACCATAAAAATGATACATTTCGTTAGGCATCTTTTGCAATGGGATTCCTCAACGATGATCAAGAATATTCAATTAATAGGCCAAATCATGTTATGGGGTTCTGGTCATTTTTTGAGAAAGTTGTTTGAAATCATGTTAATTTCATATTCGATTAATAGGCCAAATCATGTTTGGGAAAAAACTTGGATGATATTGGCCGATGGCATTTCGTATGCACAAAGAAAAAATGTTGGGGATCAAGGTTTGTTTACATATAACAACACAACTTTACAACTTTTGATAACTATAAATTCAATGTTAGAGTTATTCCATTACATATCATAATCGTATTAACGAAACTATGTTAATATTATATACTGTTACAGGTGTGGAATTAAGTGATGAAGAATTGAAAAATCTAACATTGATTGAAATAGAAAAACTTCTCCAATCAAACAGAAGGAGTCTTAAGAATTATCCATCACTACCATATCCAAGTGATTACGTCACACCTAAATTGGGAAACCGTCTCATTTATGACGAGCGCAGCTATGATCCACAAGTTAAACAATAAATTTTCATTGAGTTGTTTGGTTCTCTAACAGGTACATGCCATTAAACTAAATTTTAATAAACCTTCACTAAAATATATAACAGCTTCTTAATGAAATGTTTGATATTTATTAAACTATATCACCATTTTTTGTAGATGAACAAAGGAAAATCTTTCACAAAATAATGCAGCCATTAGTGAAACAAAACAGCTGCAGTATTTTTTCTATATGGATACGGTGGAACTCTTGCATCAAAAATACATTCTACAAAAGATGTGGAGAACTCTTGCATCAAAAATACGTTCTACAAAAGATGTGATTTTGACAGTTGTATCAAGTGGAATTGCATCTCTACTACTTCCAGGGGGACGTACAGCTCATTCCAAGTTCAAAATTTTCGTTCCTACATTTGATTGTTCCACCTGCAATATAGACAAATGTATTGAGCTTGCTAAACTATTAAAGCAAACAAAACTAATCATTTGGGATGAAGCCCCAATGGCTCATAAATATTATTTTGAAGCATTGGACACGAGCCTTAGGGATATCATGGATTCAAATTGTATTTTTGGGGATAAAGTTGTTATATTTGGGGAAGATTTTAGACAAATTTTACTAGTTATTCTAAGAGGAAGTCGTTCAGATATTATTCATGCATCCCTAAATGCATCATATATATGGGATCATTGTCAAGTGTTGACACTTACAAAGAACATGCGTTTGCAAGAGGGGGCAACAACAAATGAAAAAGTTGAGTTGCAAGAATTTTCAAAATGGATATTAAATATAGGTGATGGGAAAATAAGTGAGTCTAATGATGGTTATGTTGAAGTTCCTATTCCATAAGATATTTTAATATCCAATTTTAAAGACCCAATTGATGCTATTGTGCAAAGAACTTATCCAAATTTATTGGATAATCATACTAATAAGGAATTTCTACAACAAAGAGCTATCTTGGCTTCAACTATTGATGTTGTTCGCAAATTAATTAATATGTTCTACAAGAAATTCCAGGTATCATTTGTTAAAACTTACTATTTGTAATATATTATAATTAATTTTAGATTTTTAATGCTAATACAATGTTTCATTTTATATAATTATTTTAGGAGAAGAGAGAATACCTATCATCAGATTGTATAGATAGATCTGAAGCTAATACTCCTAAGGCTTTTGATATTTTGACACCAGAGTTTTTGAGTTCATTAACAACTTCTGGGCTTCCTAACCACAAAATTAAGCTAAAGGTTGTTACTCCTATAATGTTATTAAGGAACTTAGACCAATCAGAAGGTTTGTGCAATGGCACTCGCCTCATTGTCACCAAGCTAGGAAACCATGTGCAACAGACAAAGATAATTTTTGGGAAGAATATAGGATATTTGTTTTATATCCCAAGAATGTCAATGTCACCTTCACAATTTCCTTGGCCTGTCAAGCTTATTAGATGACAATTTCCAATTGTGGTCTCATATTCCATGACAATTAATAAGTCACAAGGACAATCACTTGACTATGTTGGATTGTATTTGTCGAGGCCTGTTTTTAGTCATGGCCAACTTTACGTGGCTTTGTCCAAAGTTAAAAGCAAAAGAGGTTTGAAGATACTAATACATGACAATGACAAAAAACCACAAAATATTACAACTAATGTTGCCTTCAAAGAGGTTTTCGAAAACCTCTAACATGTAAGTCATTTTCAAATATTATTATATGATATATTAATAATTTGGTCTTAATTTTATTAGTTTTTTATACTCATATGAATCTACTAACAAAAAACAAATACAAGTGATTTAGTAACGAAATATTTTAAAATTATTTCCAATTTTATCACATGTTAGTTTAAACTACAATACTTAATTTTGCTTATTAGGTTCTTCCTTACGAGTTTGAAAACTTGGTGGTTTCAAAATCTTATTCTTGAAGGATCCACCGGTGATATAACCAACTACTCTATTTTCCAAAAAAATACTTCAATCAGACCAAGCAACGTTGTAGGGTGGTGGAAATTTTTTTGCCATGACAATCATTTTCAACTTCGGAGGGTGGTGGGAACTTTTTTTCCATGACAATCATTTTAAACCAGCAACCATTTACACTTTCATTTTCCATTTCTATTGGAAAATACTGCTATTGTGAAAAAAATGGATGAACTACAATAGACTCTTTTTGATTAACTACTTTTTACTTATAAAACAATACATGTTTCCGAATTTATTTGTAGGATGTGGTTTAGTTTGTACTACAACTATTTAGCTTAACTTACTAAATTATTGACCTACCTTTCTTTGTCATTTACTAAGCTATCCTTTTGTATTTTGTTTCCGGTAAACAACATTGTTATCTCATATTAGATTATATTTTGTTAAATCCAACTTCATTAACTATTAATGTTCTTTGCATCTGTTTAAATAATTCAACTAAATTTCACATTCATACAACTATACAAACAACAATTTCTTTGTAAATAGTAAATCATATTGGTATTTTATTTACTTTTTTCAATAATATAAATTATTAATTAAAATACACTTTAACTTATCTAATTAATCTATTTATAAAGTAATCAACCACGCACAAACCCGTGCGAATGCACGGGTCTTCAAACTAGTCTTCTTGAAAAATTGCATCTCTTGACTCAATTATTGTGTTAATAAAATATAAGTGATTAGATTCAATAACTATGAATCTATATGTCTTGCTATTTTCAACATAGCCCATAAATACACTTTCAATTCATTTTTCTCTCAATTTCTTTCGTTTTGGTCCAGGAACCTTAACAATTGCTCTATAACCCCAAACTTTTGCACAATTGAGATTGAATTTTATTTTCTTTAAGAGTTCTTATGGGGTTATCTTTTTCCTTTTATTAGGAACTCTACTTAACAAATAACACGCAGTTTGCAGCTTCACCCCAATAATCTTTTCATAAACTAAAACAGGATAAGATGACATTCATGATTTCTTCCAATACTCTATTTTTTCTTTCTGTAACTCCATTTTGTTGTGGGGAATACCAATAAACTCAAAATAATCAGGATGATAGAATTCTTCTCCCCTATCATTTCTAAAACACTTAATGAAAGTTTCATGTTGAAGTTCTACTTGTGCTTTAAATATGTTAAATTTGTCTAAAACTTCATCCTAAGAGTGCAATAAATAAACATAACAGAATCTAGTGCAATCATCAATAAAAGTGACAAAATACTTTTTCCCACCAATTGTAGGCCAACCATGTAAATTGTATACGTCAAAAGTGAATTATACTTGATTTCATCACATTCATTTTTCTGAAGTTAACATGTCCTAGTCGCATATGTCATAAATCATAAATTATATTATAATAATAATAATAATAATTATTATTATTATTATTATTATTATTATTACTATTATTATTATTATTGTTGTTGTTGTTGTTATTGTTACTAAAAATATTATATTTGAACATATTCTCACAAAGGTAACCCTTCCCCACAAATATACACCCTTTAAAGAGAATAAATACACATTTGAAACCAAATTTATTAAGTAAATGTAAAAAAATAAAGTTTTCCTAACTTGTTGAACATAAAGTTAATCTATAAGAGTAAGTGTCTTTCAAAAAGTGAATTCAATCTCTACTATTCCTTTGACTTAGATATTTGACGAATTACCCATCTACAAAACATTTCCATCTTCTTCATTAATGGTCATAAATAGTTATTTATTTTTGCACACATGGTAGGTAGCACCAAAGTCTATCCACCAAGATTTAATACATTCAATCACGTTGAGTTCAGAATTTACAACAACAAGATTGCCTTTTGTTGCACTTGAATTCTTCTCTTTGTTCTACCTTTTGAATAATTTGCACTCATTTTTAAAGGGTCTTGATTTTCCACGATGATAATAATTTCATTTTCTTTTCCTTATTTTTTCATCATTAACATTGTGGTTTTCACGAGATTTATCAAAATCTTGATTTCTATTCTTTAAAGTTTTGCTTGAATTTCCTTCTTCCATTATATGAACATTTTCTTGAGAAAATTAGTTTTTAGTACCCTCTTGTTTACGGTACTCTTCTTCTAAGCGAAGGTGATTACCCCAATTACTCAAGAGACATGTCTTCTTTGTTATGTTTAATGGTTCTTTTGAAATATTTCCATGAAGGTGGAAATTTTCTATTATGGAAGATACAATAATGGTTTCATCGGTTTGTGTAACACCTCGATTTTTTAACAGCGCGAGTACATTTTTTTTTATAAAAAAAACAACTTAATAAAATAAAATATGGCAACTCAAAATGACAAAAGTCACAAATAATTAGATCATATATAATACCAACAACCTAAGATGGTTTTTGGGACAATTATCCAAAGTATGCAGATAGAAATTACATTGGGCCTATGAGACCTATCAGAGATCGCTCATACCCCTGGGGTATTCTCGGCAGACATCTGCACATAAGTACTGCTCCAAGAATATTATCCCACATGGTTACATCAAAAAAATGGAACATGGACCCACCAAATAAAAGTCAATTGTCAATATATGTTATACATACATTCATCTAAAAAAAAATTAAATTAGTACAACCACCAAAAGAAAGACACTAAGTCCCTAAACAACAACGAAAAATCTGATTATCCACTAGCAACTACAATAACACGGGTTACCTCCACACACTCCACAAGTTCCTTCTAACGTAGTATCTCTCCTCGAAGTAACTTCCTCCTCTTCATCATCAATATAAGGGTGAGTCTCCTCAGAAGTCAGGTCCACCAACCAAATATACTGCCCAACTCTCCTACTAATCCTCACTACCCTCCCCGTATTAATAGCCTTGCTTGAGATGGGGATCGTATACTCAAGAACTCGGTGAATGTCGGTCAGTGAAGTCTAACAATGTTTATGCCGTCAAGGTAATAGTCGGTGGAACGAACTTGGGTATCATCTGAGGGCAAAACCCATTTTCCATAATAACGTAAAGAGTCACCAACCGAAATTAACAAATAATATTTAACAAATAACAATAACAAATAACGACATGATAACCAACAATAACAAAGTATGTATATAAAAATATCATATTATAAAAAAGATGATTGTTACCTAATACAATGTTTAAATGTCAATGCCCATGATTTCAAAATTTTCAAAGTATTACAACCTATTTATTTTATTAATTATTAAAATTATTAATTTAAAAATAAAATAATTAGTTTATTTGTTTAATAAAAAAGGACATTATTGTAATATTTGAAAAAATGAAGGGAAATGACATAATTTCCACTATACATATTAAGTATCGTTGTTTTTTTTTTCCAAAAAAAACATATTCAGTTCCTTCTTCTTCTCTCGTTACTCTGAGCCAAATCCTTCATCATCCGAATCTTCAATCTCTCATTTTCCTTCAATTTTTCTCAAATCAGTTAAACTCAAAAGCTTGATAAAGCTCCTTAAACCCATTTTTAAACCTTGCATGTCTCAATTTGTAACTAACCAACTTCAATCAAAGTAGTAGAGGATAATAACCCAAAAATGAAGAACTTGAGTCAAAGTGGTAATTTAAGAAAAAAAATGAGCTCATCAACCAATTTAATCAGAACATCATCTTCTCCCTTATCACAAACAGTGAGTTCTTTTTATTAAAGGTTTTCCTTTTGTTCTGATTAGGGATTTAATTTTCTGAAGTTGTTTGAAAAAAAAAGTGGAATGGAAGAAAACAACTCACATATTAACGAATTTCATTGAAAATAAGTTCGAATGTGCAGGCTGTTGTTTATGGTTATGATGTTTGTGAACGAATTATATATTAGGAAATTTAAATATATGTGCATACTTAGATTTAAGGTGATTATTCTTGTCGAGCATGATTTATTCTCGTTATTGTTGTTGCCTTTGATGTGTTTGTGAAATTATGCTATGTTACATTAATTTCTTTTAGTATGAGAATTTTGGGCGCTGAAATTTTTTGAATAAACTGTTTTGAGTTATTACAGCTTAGGAGAATTAGAGTGTGATGAAATGGAATTTTTGCATATAGGTGTTTTTAAAACTGCATCCTAATGATGTTTTTCATGACTTTTATGTTGTTATTAATTTCATGACTTTTATATTTTTACTATTTTTCCTGACCTTAATGTTGTTACTATTTTTATGACTCCAATGTTGTTTCTATTTTCTAACTATGATTTACGTTTTGAATTAAAGACTTAGGATTATATTATTATGAGTTTAGTATATTGCCTAAAGTTATTTATAATTGTTATGGATGAATAATGCATTTTATATATGATACAATAAGGGCATTTTATACAAAACATTTCAAGTTTTGTACAAATATCATTAATCATATCATGCATGGTCTTATTCACGGTGGGACATTTAGGTTATTCCAGACATGGAATAACAGGTAAAGGATAACAATTAGGACGCTGAGTGGGTTTGGCCATACCACCTTTACCAATAAGGACTCAATATCTTGGTGACCCACATTAAGATATTGGACGACATTTCCTTATTCCAAAGGAAAAGACATTAGGTCATGCATATGTTTTTCAGAATAATATATATATTTATAATAATAATAATAATAATAATAACAATAATAATAATAATAATAAATTTCTTTTTCTTGAGATGTATGATTATTTTTTCATGTTTTATACACTTTTATGAAAGAAACTCTTTGAGATTGTTTTTCCCTTTATTTTTAGAGCTCACGGAGATATTTTATCTCATCCCAATTATTATTTTTTATTTATCAGCTGGAGGAACATGAGACATGAAATTAGCATCAGAAGATCAGTTCCAAACTCGTGGAATTAGAATTTGATGTTTTGTTTTATGATGTAATCAATCAATCGTAGTTTATTTTCAAGATGTAATATTTTTTGAATCTACTAAACAACTTGTAAACTATATTTATGAATGTATTTTTTATTTATGATGGTGATTCCAATTTATTATTTATTGTTAATTACCTCTATTTTATTAAGGTGTATGAGTCAAGTTATCATATTCTAGACAAATGATAATGGGTCTTACATTTTGGTATAAGAGCCATGTCGATTCATTTGGACTATGGATTATGTGTTAGGAATTAGAATGTATTTGTTTTACTATACATTATAATTATCATTTCCCCTAATATTAAGTCTCATCAACTTAGTATTCTGTGTATGGTATGCAGAATTATGGCTGAAGGATATAGGAGGAATCTTGCCTCGAAGATAGTATGACTCCACCAACCATTGCGGAACCATGGGAAAAGGTTATGGAAGCTATTCAAATGCAAGCAACGGCTACCCATAATCTAGTACAACAAATGGCAATGCAAAGAGATGGCATTCCAAATGCCAATAGGGGTTTTTATGATTTTCTTAAGTTGCAACCTCCAACATTCCTGGACATCCACAATCCCTCAGAGGCCCAAGCTTGGCTGGATGAGATTAAAAAGGCATTTGATGTAGTGCCTTATACTGAAGAACAAAAAGTGGCATTTGGTGCACATCTACTAAAAGGTGGGGCAGAGTATTGGTGGAGGAGTGCAAAGATTTATCTTCAGACTCAAAGAACCCATATGAATTGGGAACACTTTGAGGTGGATTTTTTAGACAAGTATTATCCAAAAAGTGCCAGAAGACAAAAAGAGTTGGAGTTTATGCACCTGCAACAAGGAGACATGTATGTTGCAAATTTTCTCCACATGTCCAATATGCACCCACAGAAGAAGATAAACCAGTTTGAATGGGGATTGAGGCCTAAAATTAGAGGGAACATAGGCCGTATGGAGCTTATTAACTATTCTACTCTAGTACACAAGAGCTACATTGTTGAAGACAATTTAAAGAAGGTACAAGAGGAGAGACATGTTAAGTGGCAACAAAAGAAAGAGTCTGGAAATTTTGGCTAGCAATTGAAGGTAAAGACTCCCCAAGGGAAGGGAAAACAAGTACAAACCACCAGTTCCCCAAGAGCAAAGAAGTGTCTTAAGTGTGGCAGAGATCACAGGGGAGAGTGCTTGGATGGAAAGCAAGTCTGTTACTACTGCAGATATCCTGGTCATAGGGCTCCGTTTTGTCCAATACGCAAAAAACAAGTAGAGTCCAACCCAAATAAGTCTAACACTGGAAGGGTTTTTGCTCTCAGTGCAAAGAAAGGTATGAATCATAATCTAATAACTAGCATTGGATTCATAAATGAAATTCCATTCATTGTCATGTTTGACACTAGTGCATCCCATTCTTTCTTCTCTTCTGATTTTGTTTTGCAACATAATCTCCCTGTACTTGAAATGCCTTATCCCTTAGTTGTAAGCACTGCATCTAAGAATTCAATAGAGACCTCCTTATTATGTCACTATTGTCCAATCACCCTGTATTATAGAGTTTTTCTAATAAACCTAGTCTATATTCCCCCTAAGGGTTTGGACATCATATTAGGAATGGATTGGATGTTCGACCATTCAATAACTTTGATTTTCCGTGGTAGGAAAGTCATAATTCTTTCAAGAATTCCCCAAACAGAGGAAACCATACCGCTCCTTGACCAACAGTTCTCTACTCTTCAAATATATGACCAATGGGGGTCAAGGCGTACTATTATTACTATCCTCTAACTTAAGGTCTGAAATGAACTTGTCCAATATTCCTATAGTCACTGAGTTTGAGGATGTCTTTCTAGATGATGTGACATCATTGCCTCCTGAAAGAGAAATAGAGTTCTCAATAGATTTGGTCCCTGGAACAGGACCAATCTCCAATTCCCCTTACAGGATGTCCCCATAAGAATTGAGTGAGTTGAAAAACCAATTAGAGGACATGATAACCAAGCAGTTTATTAGACCAAGTTTGTCTCCTTGGGGAGCCCTTGTGCTCTTGGCAAAGAAAAAGGATTGCAGTATGAGGTTATGCATAGATTATTGAAAATTGAATAAAGTGACCATCAATAATAGGTACCATCTGCCCAAAATTGATGACCTTTTAGATCAATTAGGGGGAGCTATTGTGTTCTCCAAAATTTACTTGAGATCAGAATAAAATCAGAGGATGTACAAAAAATAACCTTTAGAACTAGGTATTGGCACTATAAATTTTTGGTTATGCCTTTTGGTGTAACCAATGGCCCAATTGTGTTTATGGATTACATGAGTAGATTTTTAAGCCATACTTAGATAAGTTTGTCATAGTATTTATAGATGACATACTAATATACTCTAAGACCCCAGAAGAACATGCAAGGCAATCTTCAAATAGTGTTGCATGTACTTAGGGATAGAAAACTTTATGCCAAACCAAGCAAATGTGAGCTTTGGATGTCCGAAGTAAAGTATCTAGGCCATGTGATCAATAAGATAAGAGTGGCAGTGGATCCCTCCAAAGTAGAGGCAGTGCTGAAATGGGAACATCCTAAGAATGTAACAGAGGTTAGGAGTTTCTTAGGCCTTGCGGGATATTATAGGAGATTTACTAGGAAATTCTGCCAAATTGCCCTGCCTTTGACCAGACTGACTAGGAAGGACCAACCCTTTGTGTGGGATCAAAAATGTGAAAAGAGTTTTCAGACTCTTAAGACCAAGTTAACCATTGCCCCTGTGCTAGCCATACCAAATACAACCTTAAGATTTGAAGTGTATTGTGATACATCCCTGAAAGGTTTAGGTTGTGTATTGATGCAAAACAACCATGTAGTAGCTTATGCTTCAAGACAACTAAAGCCTCGTGAGGGAAACTATCCCACTCATGACCTAGAATTGGCTGCCAGAGTGTTTGCTTTGAAGATAGAAAGACATCATCTGTATGGAGCATAATTTGATGTTTTCAGTGATCAGAAAAGCCTAAAGTATCTAATTGACCATAGGGAACTTAACATGAGGCAAAGAAGGTTGGTGGAGTTTTTGAAAGATTATGAATTTTAACTGAAATACCACCCAAGCAAGGCCAATGTAGTAGCTGTTCCATTAAGTAGAAAATCCCTACATATGTCTCATTTGATGATCCAAGAACTTGCGCTGCTAGAAAATCTTAGAGATTTGAACCTAAATATGACAATCCTCCAAGGGGAATTATTTTTAAATAAACTAGAAATAACTAGTAGCCTTAGAGACCAAACTAGGCAATATCAAGGGATGGATGAAGAGTTGAAACTTAGAAAGGACCAAGAAAGATTTACAACGGCAAGAGATGGAACAATACTATTTTAGGGCAGAATTTAGGTACCTAAGGATTCAGAATTAAAGAGACTGATACTAGAGGAAACTCACAAAAGTAACCTGACTCTCCATCCTGGATCCACCAAGATGTACCAAGACCTTAGGAAAAATTATTGGTGGCCAAGTATGAAGGTTGATGTGGCTACTTTTGTGGGTCAATGCCTAACTTACCAAAAGTTGAAAATAGAACATCGGAGGCCAGCAGGATTGCTACCCCCTCTGGAAATAACTGAATGGAAATGGGACTCAATTTCCGTGGATTTTGATGTAGGTTTTCCATATACCCACACTAGGTATGATTCCATTTGGGTGATTTTGGACACATTAACTAAGTCAACCCATTTCTTACTAGTAAAGTCAAACTACAACACCCTCAAACTAGCCAAGTTATTCATTAAGGAAATAGTGAGGTTGCATGGGGTGCCTCTTAGTATCATATCAGATAGGGACCCTAAATTTACCTCCATGTTTTGGAAGACAATTCAAAAGTGTCTAGGAACTAGACGACACCTTAGTACTTCCTACCATCCTCAGACTGGTAGAGTTTTCCTACAACAACAGTTACCATGCCAACATTAGCATGTCACCTTATGAGGCTCTGTATGGAAGAAAATGTAGGACACCATTATGTTGGTCAGAAGTAGGGGAAAAGGGGATCTTAGGTCCTGAAGTTATCCAAGAGACCACTGAAAAGATTTAGGTAATTAAGGATAAACTAAGGATAGCTCAAAGCAGGCAAAAGAGCTATACTGATATCTGGAGAAGGCCTTTGGAGTTTGAGGAGGGAGATCATGTTTTTTTAAGAGTTACCTCCACTATTGGCATTAGAAGAGTGTTAAAGGTTAAGAAGCTAATCCCTCGTTTTGTTGAACCCTTTCAAATATTGCAGAGGATTGGTCCCTTTGTATAAAGAATAGCCTTGCCACCCAAACTATCAAATCTACACAATGTTTTTCATGTCTCCCAGTTAAAGAAATACATTCCTAATCCTCACCAAATTTTGAGTCATGAGTTTGTCCAACTCAAGTTAAACCTTACTTATGACCCAATGCCAGTCCAAATTATAGATACAAGTGTAAAAGCATTGAGAAACAAAGAAATTCCCCTAGTGAGGGTTGTTTGGGAAGGATCTTCTATAGAAGAAGCAACATGGGAAGCAGAGGCAGACATGCAAAGGGAGTATGCTTACCTTTTCCAATAGGTAATCCTCTGAATTTTGAGGGCAATTTTTTTTTTAAATGGTGGAGGATGTAACAACATATCTATTTTGTTAAGTCTAGAAGTTAATTATTAAAATTGTTAATTTAAAAATAAAATAATTAGTTTATTTGTTTAATAAAAAAAGGGCATCATTGTAATATTTGGACAAATGAATGGCAATGGCATAATTTCCACTACTATCGTTGTTTTTTTTCTTCTATAAAACACATCAATATTATCCTCAATAAAATTCATAACATGTAGCAATACGTATTATCACTCAAGAATACATCATCACATCAATATTAATCATCATATATTCACACATCAATCATACACAAATAACACATATAAAGTCCTTATGTGCAAACTAAAAATTTGGAAGGAGCCCTTACTTTAGTTATAGTTTTTTCAACCGTTATCACTACCACAATCAAACACATCGAAAAATCTCGTTCGTGCCTACACCTTTAATCAAATAGTTTTTTACTTAGTCAAATTAATACCTGAAACTTTACTACCTTACAAATCATTTCTTACTCCTAACCCCGTTAGAGTATATTTTCCTAAAAGAGTTTACAATGAGTAAGGACTAATAGTATTATTAACCACAACGCACTATCAACATATAAATCATACAACCACAAAATTAACATCCTTTAATTGTTTAGTGAATTCACTAACAATTTTTCGAAAGTTTTAAATTATTTTTCTCAAAATTTTTCACACAGACACAAAATTTTCTCCAATATTCCATAACTTATTTTTTCTTTCATTTTAAATAACTACATAACCACACAAAAGATATCAATAAATATTTTTTCTAGTTTCAAGGTTATAACTCTTTGAAATAGTTTATTTCCTTTCAAAATATATTAAATATTTTATTTTTCTTTTCTTATCAACAAAGCTTGTATTTTAATTGATGAAACTTGGAATCTTTATAAAAAAAATAAAATTCTAACTCAAGACTTTAACCTTTACTTAATAAACTAGAAACTTTAATTAAAATCTTGCAAACTTTTTTTTTTAAAATTGAAAGTATACATATAAAAACTTGAAATAACAATTCACCAATTTTCCATAAAATACAAGTTCAAAGATTTGATAACCACATGCATACATTCCTGATCATCAATCATAACAACCATTTTTTGAAATGCACAAACTAAGAAAAGTCATTTTTCTTTAATCGCAACAGCAACATTAATATATCAGAGTTCTCTCCACCGCTAACTCGGTGCCAACAATCTCGATTCCTTTTCGAGACTCAAGGAGCTAACTACATAAACATAAATATTTATAACAATTTGTTCACAACTAAAATTTATCCTACCACAACAAAATTCCAAAATTATATTTTTTTTCACACATCAAACTTTTAAAACCAATTAATCTACGTTATTCAATTAAAACTAAATAAAACCAATATTTTCTAATTAATCAAACATACACACACTCGATTATTAAAGCACCAAAAATTTGAGTAAATAAAGTACTCTAAACTTTTCTTTTTTAAACTCAGTCCAAGAGTAATTAAAAGAGTAACATTTTTAACTCTAAACATTTTAATTTCAATATAATTTTTTGCTCAAACTCTTTAACTTTGTTAAAAATTGAAATTTTTCACAACATTTATAACTCAATTTTTTTTTTATAAAATTTCATCTTCAGTTCAAACTCATTTATTTGAAAATAACTCATTACGTAACTCAAACATATCAATAATCAAATGTTTTTTTTTTTAACTATTACTAACAAAATCATCATCAAAAACAACAACAACAACAACAACAACACAACAACAAAGGATTTTTGAAGAACTCAAAAATATCACTCATACCCCGCACCGTATAAAGTTTACGAATTTAGAAAATAGGAGGAGAAAGTAAGTGTTTCACCTCAAATAAATTAGCTCACAAACACCACTTTGTAGAGATGAGCAACTTTCTTACCTAACACTTCTTAAATAAAAGCTTAGATTTAGTACAAAATGGAGATTTGTGTTTGTGTTTGTGTTTGTGTTTGTTGTTGTTGTTGTTTTTTTTTTTTTTTTTTT
>JBBPBT010000564.1:499037-561768 GCA_037974875.1 Cicer bijugum | reverse complement strand
AAAAAAAAAAAAAAAAGAATAAACCCACATGGAGCTTTCCCACTGTAAGTTGTTTAGATTATATATATAGAATTTCAATTATAATTTATATGTTTCTATCTATATAATAAAAGTTATGAGTATTAACGACTACTATATTATGATACATATTTTAACTATAAAATATTTGTGTATGAAATTATGTTGTATGAAAAATTCTAGTTAAAGGATCATTTGTGACTCTGATTATGTATATGTTAGGAATCAAAGTTATGATTTTTTTTAGTTGAATTATATAACTCGATTGACTCATTGAAGTAATAAATCAATTTTGAATTTTGACTTGTTAAATCTATCATTTCAGTTGATTTTATAGTTAACTATTTGTTATAACGTATGATGTAACAAGGTTTAATTGCACTAGTGTTTGCACTCCGAGGGTATCAATTTTCTTGGATATATTGATTTTTTCTTCCATAACCATGAGAAGTGCTTCAATATATGCAATAGTATATGAATCACTACGAGAGAGAATGGATGTGAAGACATAATCGTATTCTTCGGGAAAACCATGAAAAATGACTTGAATCTGTTCTTGGTCGTCAAGTATTGACCCTACAAGAGCGAGGGTATCAACCACATTTTGGATCAATTGAAAGTACTCGTTGATTTTCCCAAATTTCTTGGAATTTATGAGTTGGTGTTTAAGTTGACTCACTTTGGCTCTGATCTAGGATGCAAAGTAAGTTTGAGTTGGTTTTTTACACCATCACTCAATCAAAGCTATCAAATCTTTAGAAACATTTGACTTTTATCATAATGACGTCAAAAGTCATAAATTTGAATAGTTGTGATGTTTTGACAATATAAGACTTTTTACACTGTCAATGTATAATAATTAAAAAATTCGATTAATATGAAAAATAATTCTTCTCTTATTTCCATACTTATTGTTTACTCATTCCTATTTTCAACGTCTCACTTTTAAAATTATATTTTTGAAACAAAACACAATTCAAACTCTCTATTTCTTGTGTTTTTATCTCTACAATTTTATCTACCAAATTTTAACTTTTTATATTGTATATAAAATTTATATGATGGGCAAGTAGGTATGGCAGTGAGGCAAAGGGGGACGTTTTTGACTCCCCCACCCCCACACCTGACTAATCATGAAAAACTACACTCGATCTCGTTTCTTATCGAGTGTGAAATTTAAGTCTCCATCCCTAACTGCAACAAGATTCAGGTTTCCAAACCCGCACCCACACTCATTTATATATATAAAATAATAAATTTAAAGTCATATTTATTATAATTAATATAATAAAATAATTATTATTATACAATAATAAAATTATACAATATTAAAATTATATGTTCTTTAGAGAGAAGATGATTGTTTTTAATATTGAAAAAATTTTAAATATATTGAGCATGTATGTGTATATAAAATTTATTAATGATAATAATATTACAAACTGGGTATGTTCAAGTGTGGGGGCAAGATGGATATGAACACCCAAAATCCGTCCCTGCCTCAAAGTCTTAATTTAGAGGAAAATCTGCAACCACACTCAACCAAAGCAGGTTTTTGTCTATCTAAATCGGAACGGGATCGAATGGGTACCCGCATATGTGAGTTGTGTTGTCATTCTTATGGACAAACAAATAATATGTATTCCACTCAGAAAATTTTTCAAGACCTAGAAATCACTTATAATACAATACAAGCTAGCACACATTTGAAAAATTTCATTTGTAGAGGAATCATATGTACTTAAAGATCCAAATGGATTGAAACCATATGTAACCAATCTAAGTCTTACATTACGACGATCTAAAGAAAAGTTTGGGTAAAATGAATCAAATTCCTTGTATGCCTTAACAATCTATCATGGTTGTCCACTGTAGCATGCCATTTTACTAGCTTTGAGATTTCAGTAGACATGTATAACCTTTTCAACCTAGGTGTACGTGGGCAGTATGAGAGTACTTTAGTTGATTTTGACTTCTTTTTCTTTTCGAAATGTACATAATTTGCACCACCTTCATTTTCATTGGATTTCCATCTAGATGTATTACACGCCTTATATTTATCTCGCTTCTCATCCTCCAAAGATCTCCAATACAATGTGCAATTATTTGTACAAACATGAATCTTCTCTTGGCTTAGAGTTAACATCTTAATCATTTTTTTCTTCATAAGATGCTTGTAGTTTATCATGGGAAAATCATCATTTAGAAGCTCAATGATCATTGAAAATGTCTTATCAGTTGCACCACATTAAACATTTATATGATATAGACAAACAATGAATGATAATTTGCTATATTTTGTGCAACCATTATAAAGTTTTTGATTCCAATCTTTCATCAACTCTCTACCTTTTTAAAATTCCACATTACTTGCGCATCTTTGGCACCTATAGGGTGTTTATTAAGAGTATTTGATTGACTATCATCTTAAATTCCTTGATCATTTATGACACCAAATACGTCATTCAACATATCTTGCATTGGATATTGACTATTTAATGCTTTTTTACTCAGCCCACTGATTCATCATTGAATTGCACACGCTTTTCTTCATGCATGTACCAAAACGTAAACTTGGTTGAAAAACCCTTTTATAGGAGGTGACTCGACACCTTAACTCTATAAACCATATTAAAAAATTTACCTGCAATACAAGGACACCAAATCTTCCCTTTCATTACTGCATTTGAAAAAGAAAAATCCAAAAATTGGATTACCCCATTTAAGGACTCTTTTGATCCTAATGGTTTGTCAATCCAACTTTTATCAATTATAGTTGGATGCAACTATTTTCATATTTGAATAAAATTATTTAAGTATTTAAGGTAGCAATAATGTAATAAAGAAATTAAGTTTTACTAATATTCAATCATAAACTATTCATACAAGCAATCTAACATATTGTATTACATATAGAACAAAACTTATATTCTACAAGAATAGAGACATAGATGAAAACTTAAGTTCTAATACAAATACTAACTTAAGTTATGAACAAATCTTAATTGTATTTTACCAAACCTATGAAAGAAAAGAAAAGATAAAACCCAACAAGACAAAAAAGGACTATGCACATAAGTAATGCAAACTAATCGATTGTAAAAATTAAAAATTAAACATAAGAAATTAGAGAGAATAACGCGGTTAGAAGGTACAAGTAACACTAACAACGTTCACTAATTCAAAATAAAATTAAACAAACAAATGCAATGAATGAAAATACCATGTTATTCTTAACATTATTCACATTATCTAAGTGGAGGATCAACATGGTTTGAATAATCCCATTAGCTATTCCATCAGAGAAACTAACCAAGAAAGACTAAATATTTCATTGAAGATCTAAAAGGACTAGTTCAACATGTAGGAGCTTGTTTTGGTTTTCCAATTGAGTTGTTTTAGGCCGTAACTTGTGTTTCTGGGTCTTTCTGTTATGTTTCTGGGCCCTTCTGTTTTAGGTTAGTTGTAGTTTAGTTTAGGTTGTTATTGGGTAGTTTCAAGTATACTTCATTTTTGTAAGCACTTTTTCTTCAAATTTCAGTGAATAATATGAAATACTTCAGAGATTTTATCTTCTTCTATTCTTAAATCAATAAATGGAGTAAATATAACCAAACAGGGGCTTTCATGAATAGTAAGGTTTAAGAATTTATTATAATGATTAAAAGAAACAAAGAAGATGAATAGAAAGTGATTCTAAGAAAAATATCTAGTACCATATTAAATAACTAGCATAAAAACTTAAGTGAACTTCTTAGAGAAAAAGAACGAGAACAACAAAATAGAAATGAAGCAATCAACTTCACCAATTTTTACTTATTCCATTGCAATACAAACTTGAAGCCAAAAGAAAAACAGGATTTCTACACTTCACATTTCAAAAAAGCGTTTATTCCTAAAAATACTTCATCTATCGTAGACTATGATACTCCAATGTTAAAATCAGAAAGTATAAATCATAGAAAAAAAAATATAATGAGAACTTAAACAAGAATATATAAATCTTATTACGAGATTATCAAATTCAACATCTATATCTTTTGCTACTCGTACAAATAAGGAATCAACTCAATATAGCAATTCTTGTCCAAAAAAAACTAAATATAGAAATATAAAGTAAATAACTATATTACATTGACAAAAATCCATGATACAATAATTTTCTCCTCTAATGTATCAATTCACTGTCACAGAAGCATCTTAACTTTCTAAGAATTGTGTAGTAACCTTAAAATCATGTCACTATGATTCGAGGTAGTTATAACTAATACATAATTCCCCCCTACTCGTCTAGTTTGGCTTCACATATTATACATTTCAATAACAATATAGTATAAAGAAATAATAGAACACCCCAATGCAGTAGATGAGGGATCTGGATTTGCTACTGCAAGCAATCAACACATTCGTGCAATCAGTACATAGGTAGCTATTGGATACAAGATCGGACGAACCATACTTCCAGCTCTGTATTTCAGTTTTTCACAAAATATGCATTGAAATATAGACCATCTGTTTTCGATCCACCGACTACTGAGTGCATGATGGCGTAGAATGATTGACTGCATTAAATCTAAATCGATGTATCCAATGGCCCAATCACGGAAAACCCCACATTTGCTAGCACAAAGCTAGCCACCAAGGCAAAACAGAAAAGCTCGAAAGAAAAGAGAGAAAACATAGCAAAGTAATACTAAGCTAGTATGTACCTATCTTAGTGGTATCAATTACCACTAATTGGACATGAATTATGGACCAAAATAATTTTAGCTCTTTACTTTTGAGTCAATTGGACATCTTGTGTGAAAATAGCCTATCTCTACCTTACAACCAACTCATGCCTCTACCTTACAACCAACTACCTTAAGTTATTGGTTGAAGTCATTAATCCAACTTATATATTCAGCTACCTTACAACCAACTATTCCTATCTATACCTTTCTATTGACTGTAATGATGGGGTCAGTTTCGCTCTTATCAATTTCTACTTTTGTGTTTTACGCATTTGGATTTTGAAGTCTATAATCAAACTAAATTAAAGTCTTCAAACAATATATAAGCAAGAATGTTCAAGCAAAAAACTAGAATCAAATTAAAGTCTTCAAACAATAACCAATGAAAAAATCATAATATATTAAAATGCAGAATGAAAGGAGGAGCACAAGGCCTGGACAAAGCATTTATGCATTTTATCGCCTTTCACATGATATATATCAAGTATTCAATGTCATATATATAAACCAAAAATGTGAAAGTCTGCAATGATTTTTTGATGTACTAGTTAGGTTATTAGTGTGTTCATATAATTCCTATCAGGAAAATAACTAGCCGAGAATAGGACAATATTGCAGCAATTAAACTATTTAATTATACAACAACACCGTGAATATTACAGTGGTGTGCTTATTACAGAGCTAAAAATCAATGAAATGTGGGAAAAGATAACGTATGCTTTAAATTCATAGTGCAACCTTTAAATTCTGATTTTTCTTTTTCTTTTATATTAATTTTTCTGTTATAAAAATGAAAACAACAAACTAAAAAAATGGAGAACTCACCTGATGAAGATGGAGAAAGGTGCTGAAAAGAATGAGTCCTTGTGTGTCTTTAACAGCTGCAAAGATTAAAACTAAAAAAATCAAAACTGAATGAGCAAAATCGAAGACAACCGTTTCATAGAAAAGAAAGGAGAAAAGATCGATGGAGGATTCCTCAGAGTGGAAGAGAATGTTATACGGATTGGTGTCGAGAGAGTGGCAAAAACCTACAGCTTCAAAAAGTTTTTTAGATCATTTTGGAGATACTCACGATCTGTGGAATCGGAGAGGAGAGATTGTATGTGGCCTATAGTGGTGACGTATCTGTGCGACGGAGAGAGTGAAACTCAAAGGAATTTTAGGGATAATGGAAAAGGGTATTTTCACAATCACTATTCTATTGATAGTCTCCAATTTGGTAGTTGTGATTAAAATGTGCGCCATATCAAAATGCTTCATCTCACGAACTAACTACCATGCCATGCATAGAGATTGGAGGGGAACCCCATGAATTCTCACACGTGTAACGTTAGCTTGCCATCATCCTAGGTTCCTTATCCCATCAATAAACTTATCTGAACAAATTTTGAAACAACACTCATGTTCCTTTGCATGCTCTAATTGGTCTTCATCCTTTATCATCTTTCCTTCCCCAGTTGGAAAATGAGACTGTCATAATGTTCTACCTCCTCAGAGCAATGTATCTCTCCATCATTTCCCTTAATCTGTCCACGTCTTCTTTCTCATCCACTTTTGGTATTAGCTTTCAGTTTGATGGAGTAAAACCAAATATTGATTAACTCTTGTTCCAACTGAGTCACATCCAGATTTTCCATGAATCCTACAAACCCAAAGCTTTTTCCGATTTTATTTAGCTTCTTTAGGATGAAAATATCAACCAGTTTCCCCCAAGTTCCTTCGATAACATACCTTCGTCCACATAATTTGGAAAATTTGTTACTTAGAAAGTGAAAGTTGCGACCTCGTCTTCTTGACGTTACCAAAATTCATTAGTTTTCTCTAGTTGCTCCATCGTGTACTCTTGATTGGTTTCTCGCAACGCAAGCTCTCTCCCGACCCTCAGATTTTCTCGCCTCGCTCCCTAGACCTCTCTTTTCCCCTCCCTCTAAACACTTTCTAATATACATGGCAAATTATTAAAGCACTTCCTAGTTCCTACACTCTTGAATGTAACAAAAACTAAGAATGAACAAGAAGAAGATGTAGCAAATGAGTCTATGAGGTCCCCAAAAAAGTAATCCTTTAATTTATTTAAAAGTTGACTTCTTATTATAAAATGTACAAAAGAAGAAAAAAAAACTATACGTTATGATGCTAAACATGATGAGTGATATGATCATGTACGTATACATACTTACATTATCTTAGTTTAGGGTGTAAAAAATACTAAACAAAGAGAAAACTCCGAAATATATCATCCTCACCTTGCACTATTTTGTCAAAAATGAAACGAAAAAAAAAAGGAAAGAAAAGAAAAGAAAAGATTATTACGTATCATTCCTCACATCTGTTGTTGGACCAATACCAACTTGCAACCATGGTGAAGAACTTCCACTAATGTTAATGACATCCTTTAACTCACTTAATTTCGCCAACTTAACCTCACTATCAGCTTCGTTATCATTATTTTGTACCAAAGCATTGATTGGGTTATTGTTTTTGTTATTCTCGTCAATATTTTCATTGTTTTGGTCAACTAGGTTAATGTTGTTGTTCTGATTTTGTTGACTCATACATTGGCTATTGTTATTATCTTTAATGTTGTTTTCCTTTGTTGCATTTCCACTTGCACCCCATGGTTGCATGTAAATTTGTGTATTAGTAGAAGCGGGAAGATTTAGGTCAAGTTTAAGATCAATTGGTTCAGAATTGTTATCAAATTTTGGTATTTGTTCCATTTGATCTTGAAATTGTTGAAATCTTGCCAATGTTGATGTGTCAGGTGCATTTGATGTAATCCAATGACATCTCTTGTGACCACCTAATGCTTGTCCAGAAGAAAAACTCCTATGACAAATTGAGCATTCATGTACTTTTGATTTTCTTTTGGAAGAAGAAGCCATTAATGTAGGGTTGTTTGAGCTACCATGTTGATCAAATTGTAGGGTTGAGTTAGATTTTGAAGGGAAGAATTCTTCATGTGTTATGACATCATCCTCAACAAGACCATCTTCAAGGTTATTATCTAACCTTGCTGCAAAACACCCCTTCACTTTTTTATGACTTGCTCTATGACCACCTAATGCTTGGTGTGAGTTGAAAACTTTTTTGCATGCTTTGCATTCAAACAACCCTTTGGCAACACCTTTGGCTTTGTTGTTATTGTTGTTGTCATAGGGGACTCTATAAGACAATGGTGCAATAAAATTCATAGGATTTCTTCTTTCTTCCTCTTTGCTAGCTGAGGCACATGATTCTTCCGGTTCAACCTCGTGGCGGTTAACAATAGCATTCGACAACATCATTAAACAATTAGCTAAGTCTTCTTCTTCACTTGAAGGACAATTATTATAATTATAATTGTAGCTACCAACTTTGGTTCTCAATGATCTCTTTCTTTTAGACCAACCAAATCCTGTACGACCATCTGCACCCTCGCAATCATCTGCAATGGCGTCAGATTCCGGAGAAGATACTGGGGACTCCTCTGCATCTTCCGAAGTGCATTTTCCATGTTCTAAAAAAGATTTCCAAGAGAAAAATTCCTTGCCACAATGCTCACACGACCTACAACTTTTTAACTTATTAGGGTTTGTCCTTAACGCATACATTCGTTTGTTACTTGGGGGTTCAACATTGCTGCCCAGTCGGTCTTCCCAATCACCTTCTGGATCATCGTCCTCCATGTTACCCGTTTCATCGCCTATACCATGAGCTCTCATGTGCCCTCCTAAAGCTCTTCCACAACCAAACCCTTTTTTACAGATTTTACAAAAGTGTTTAAAGTTTGATTGTGGATCCACAATCAAAGCCATAAAATTTTGACAATAATGACTATGTTGAATGGTGTAAAAAAGGTGGAAAAAAAATGAAAAAAACAAACGCAAAGGGGGGAGGGGAGAGACGTAGATGAAAGGTGGTAAGTGACTTAAGAATGAAACAAAAGGTGAAGTTTGTTGTTGTAGTGATAGTTGTTGAAGGGTTGTACGGTGTAAATGAAGGGACATTAGTCCTTCTTTATAGTTGGAAAATTGGTTTGTGGTGAGAGAGAAATGCAATAGTTTGTTTTACAACAAGAGATCACTGACAAGTGTAAGAATAGTTAGAGGGTGAGAGAATTTTTCTAGGACTCTAATAAGGGACTGTCGCTTCTTGTCAAAGGTTAATGTTGTGTGTGTAAAAAACACAAAATGTGTCTGCTTTTTGTCTTTCATTTTTATTTTTAATTTTTGTCAATGTTAATTAAGGAGTGGGTACTGAGTGGTTCTAACTACCGTATCTATTCATATCACTTCAATTCTATGTTTCTCCTCGCCTGTCGGTTGGTTTATTTTCTTTTCCACCCAATTTGTATGATTTTTCATCGTTATAGTCATTACAACACGTGACAAAGATAATTACGGTACATACTTTAACGTGACTAAAGTAACAAATTTATACTTTATTTGTTTTATTGATTTAATTTTAAAAAACAAATACTCAATTTCTTAATAAAATTTATATTTAATTATTAAGCGTTGAAAAATAAAGTACAGTATCGTGTAAATTTAAAAAATAGTTGAATTCTCCAAGAAATCTAATCTAATGTGTTTGTATTTAAAAGGACATTACAATTGTTCCAATACAAGAATATTGAGAATACATACTTAATATAAAATCTCTTTTAACAGTACATTGAGTTATGAAATTTGAGACTCGTTTAAAAAAAAAGATTGTTGAATATCATTTCATGAATAAGTATTGCCAATATTAAGGGGAGTAAAAAGCATATGAAAATCACTATGGAAATATATTATTATTATTTCATATTGAACTTTATATAAATTAGATTGAATTAAAAGTTTGAAAGATAACTCATTTGTAAAGTTTATGAAACCAATTATCAGCTACTAATGTTCAAATAAATTGAATGTCTCTATTGGGAATCTAATATTATATAGGAGTCACAATTTCATTTGAAGCATGGTAGTCAAGTTGGTTCCATGGATAAAAATCTTTAAAAAGAAAAGGTTAAAAATAATGGTGTAGTAAACAATGTTTTTACACAAAATATAGAGCTACATGTACAAAAAATGTAGACAAAGAATGATATTAGTGGTCATATGCCTTAGGCTTGGCGTCACTTATGGGTCTCCAATGCCATGATGTCAAAGTATAGAGTTGTAGTGATCAGTTTAGGGATAGTCGAGGGAACTTTGGAATCATAATCATTTAAATTTATTGGGTGTAAATTTACAATTTAAAAAATAGAGATGTTCTATTTTGAAAGTTTTCATTTAACTTGAAAAACGTATTGTTGAATAATTTATTTTAAAGGAGTTTTGAGAAATGTCTTGTTTAAAAAGAAAAGTTTTACCATGAAAATCGGGGTGTTACATTGTGAGATTAGAGCACGGCTGGTCTAAGCTCAGACTTTGTGAGTTCGGGTATCCTAAGCAGATCAGGTGCTACGTTTGGTATTACTAAATCTATTAAGAGTCTTAAAGACTCAATGTTTAGTCTATCCTTTAAGTAAAATAGTTTGTGTGATTGTGTTGTCCTCTTTGCCGTGAAAGTCGTGAGTGTTGTTAGACTCTTGTAAATAGTTCTGACTGGTTTGAGTTTCAGGGAACTCAATGCCTCTCAGCATAAGAATTCTACCACTAGAACATATAAGTGGTAGAGGTGGAGAACAGTGGTTGGAGTGATGGTCTTGGTGGTGCAATATTATTTCAATGAAATGGTAGAATTAGCTAAAGTAAGGAAGTGAGAACAATTAACGCTAGGAGTTGAAGGTGCGAAAACACGATAAGGGGGGTTGAATTGTGTTTGTCTAATTTTAAAACTCTATTCTTAATTTTAATTCTAGTTTGTTGACTTAAATGTTTGGACTAATAAGAGATAGCAATAACACATCAAAGGCAGCAGTAACCCAACATAGACAAAAGGGAAGTAAAAATAACACCAAATTTTATTCAGATTCACCAGCAATGTGGTAGCTACGTCTAGTCCTTTCACACATAATAATATCTCAACTAATTCAATACTTCAATTACAACAACACTTTACCCTGCAAGTCAATTCTTCTCTTCACAACCTAAAACTTATAGATTGTTAGAGGCAACCTAAAGCCACTACTAGGTTGGGTTACAAAGGGGTGACACAATTTCTGTCTTGCTTCTTCTAAGAAGGTTTATTACAATGATTACACACAAACAATCAAGCACTAATATCAACAATATAAAATTGAATGAGTGCTTTGCAAGAACTTGAATCCTTAAATTCTGAATACTTAGAAAAAACTGAACTCTTGAGGTTTTCTAAATAAATTGTGTTTTTAGGATTTTTGAGTTTGTTATTGTTCGTGTTGTAATTTTTCTTCTTCAGCGTTGATCCACGATTTAAAGATGAAATTAGGGTTCATGAATTTATTGATGAGTTTCTAAATCGTATTTCAAATTCTCCTTAATCAACAAAGACTTTCTCCAGATATAGTTTAGATTAATATGAAGTTGATAATATGGCCGTTAGGAAATTTTTATGAAATGTCCAATTTCATTAAAAATAAAAATAATAATAATAAATAAATAAATAAAAACAATCATACACGCTCTTATTCCCTTTCTATCTCACTCGCTCCATTTTCTTTTATCTCTTTCTCTCTCTCTCTCAAAAAACACCACCCTCCCTCCATTTTTTTTTTCTTCTTTTTTCTTATTGTATCTTCTCACTACACAATACAAATTGCACAGCGAAACACTCAATCTTTAAAATGAATTTAATATATACAAAAAACATAACTTCTCATACTTCTACAAATGCTCTTGGTTTGAATTTTGTAGGCTAGGGTTAGTAAGAAAGGAGAAGAGAAACCATTCTTTGAAAGGTATTCATTGAGACTCTTTGAGGTAAATACATAATACTAGAGCTATTATGAATCTCTAGAAAAATATAGTTTTGGTTAAAAATATTATTTTTGTGCTTAGAGTAGATTTAAAGTATTTTAATGGTTTCCTATAGTTAGTTAAACTTTGGAATAATTTTTCTAAAGTCTTGAGAATATTTTTGTACTCAAATTTATCAGTTGAGATTCTGTGTGCTACTCTGAGAGTTGTTGGAGAACAAACTTAGTTGATTCTCCATAGTGGTGAGTAGATGACGATCATTGTCATATATTTATCACGCTATAATTATTATTTTACTCGTTGTTAGGTTAAATTATTTATTTAAAAGTTTGGGGAACCCAACCTTTGAATTTTTCTTGATTTCATCATTTATTTATTTTCATGGTCTTTTTGTTATATAATATGTTAGTAGTTTGATTTATTGATGAGTTATAAAGTATTTAAATATTGAATTATTATACGGTTGAAAATATTTTCCATGAGTTACGATGAAATGAGAGATGATTTTAAATATGTGTTTTGGAAATCGTTGTTATAATTATGAAATCGTTAACAGTGATAGGGGCACCTAGTTACATTGTTTTGATTATGAAGAGTTACTCGTTAAATGGAGTCGCCCCTATGAGAGATGTCATCCGTCGGAGGAGAGGGCTATCAACAAGATGTAAGCTCCCTAATTGATGTGTGGTGATGCATTACAGAGATTAAAGGAGATGGCTATCAGTTAGATGGAGCCACCCCTAATGAAAATGTCACCTTATCAGGAAATGACTATCAATGAGATGAACCTGACTTTTGGTTCTCAAGAATTTATATTTTACTTGTTTGATTTCCTATGATTTTTGTTGTTTCTCATTGTGATTTCATTTTTCTATAAATTAGATTTTAAATATTTCTACCTAAATGCTTAAATTACAAGTTTAATGGTTTTATCGTGTATATACCTTACTTGAGAGTTATCTATATTTTTTAGCAATATTGTTTGATATAATTTCCACAAGATTGTAAAATAATTATTCATTCCTTTTTTGTGTTTTCCTTCTAGTTAGTGGTGGTTGTTGTCTCTTTACAACGTCTTTGTGACTTGCCCCTTCATGTTGTTTGTTTTATTTAGATTCACATGCAGCTGAGTAGCAAACTACTAGTAGACTCTAGTCTCGATCATATTTTATTTGGTAGGCGTCTTTGATCGAGGATCCTTTTTGGTAAAGTTTGTTGAGTCGTGATGTATTTTGCAGCAATTTTGAGTTTAGAAACTCTTTTTGGGAGATTTATTGAATATTTAAATTTTGCTCTTTGAAACATGACTGAGTTGGAAGTTTAAACATGAATTTTATGAATTTGGAAACGTTGAAATTACAGAGGATACTGTCGAAATTTCGAGAAAAAATATATATTTTTCGAAATGGTTATTTAGAATTTATTTTCTTAATTGTTAAGTTAGTTGATGTAGTATCCCAATTTTGTCCATTAAATTATACTCATAATATATCAGTTTTTATGTTGTCATTATTATATTTATATTTATGAAATCTAAAGAAATATATATATATATATATATATATATATATATATATATAAATTTATGCATTCATAATTATTAATAAATAAAAATGATATACTTCATTACAATAAGCCAAATACTTATTTTGTCTCATTAAATTACAATAAGCCAAATCAAATTAGAATTTTAAAAGCCTAATCAAATTACAATTTTAAATAAGTCTATGTTGCCTTGCTCACTACTGCTGATGAACTGGCCTTGTGGTTTCACTAATTAGAGAAAAAGTATAATTATATAAGTCAAAGTGTTATAACTAATTGGAAAATAGTTTTATAACCAAAGGTATGATCCAAAACATGACCAAAAATGGTATGTAATGAATTAAGTAATAAAACAATTAACTCCCTTTATCCTTAGCCGTTGTACACATTATATAGATCAAAGAGACAAACTTCTGAATTTGAAAAAAAAAAAAAAAACTAAAAGACAAAGTTTGATAGATCCATGTACAAAGCTAACAAAAACTACAAGTAAAAACCTCTTTAGCCCAACAAACCAGCTTTGTCCAGCAAATGAACATAATAAGATAAAAATAAATAAGGCTAAAATTGTGAATTCATCAAACAAGAAATTAATAGGGAAGCAAAGGAAGAGCAAGACAACAACTAAACATTTGAAAAAACTCTATAAATATAATTTCATTTGTTTTCAAAAGGGCATCTGAGATTAACAATGCTAATATAAACAAAACACATACAAAGAAGGAGAAGAGAAATAAATCAGAAAGAGTATTAGTGACAAACAACAAACAGAAAACACAAAGGTATTTTTCATATAATAAATATGTTTGTTCTTTATCTTCACCATATAATTACTTTTTGTAATAAAAATATAAAATTTTGATTTGTAAAAATAAGATTACATTATGAATAACAATAATAAGAATAATAATAAGAATAACAACAATAAGAATAACAATAATAACAATAATAATAATAATAATAATAATAATAATAATAATAATAATAATAATAATAATTATAATAATAATAATAATAATGATAATACAAGTATGATGATGATGCTGGCTTGTTAAGAGTTTTGATGATAATTAAACAAAAGGTTAATTAAAACTATTAATTATGATTCTAAGTGTTTTGGTATTTAACATTTGTATTTGAGTGTGTCAAAACAATAAGTACTAAGTACACTACAAAAAAAACGTTACTTAGCCACGTCTCTAAACGTGGCAAAAAACGCTAACCATTTCCGTGGCGTAGCTGGGCGTCGCAAGTTATTAGCCACAGTTAAAGTTCATATTAGCCACGCCTAAAAGAGTCGTGGTAACATATTTTTAGCCACAATTAATTTACAGTTAGCCACGACTAAAATCGTATTAAATGATAAAATGAACAAATATTTTGTTTTGGCATTTGCTACGGGCTAACCGTGGCTAAATGTTTTTTTTTTTTTTTAATATCGATTGCAAGTTTGTTCCTGTTGTTGTCATACCTTTCTAACAATAGAGTCAAACCAAACATTGTAATATCAGGAAGACATCATTAACCAATATAGCAACAATAACTAATTAACATTCTAAAACCATCATTAATATTAATGTATAAAATAGTTTATACCAACAAAAATAACTAATTAACATTCTAAAACTTTGATCAAAGTAGTAAATATTCTACAATCTTATACATAAACTAATAAAACATACCAAAAAATTTGACGACATCAAAATAGTCTAGAGCAAAACCAAAACAATCCACTAAACATCCATTCCTTCCATTTGCAATCCGAATAGCAACATATTTCTTTCATTTATAGTCCAAAAATCAAGATGAACTTTACTCATTAATTATGAGAATCAGAACCTATCAATTCAAAGAATAATGTAAATATTTTGTTTACTAACTAATACTAATGAATGAGTATCATTTTAATAATATCAATCACTATTTCAACAAATAGAACATGATATTTGCTAGTGACTTAAAGTATAGATCTAAGTGAAAAAACTCTAATTAACTTCCATTTCTATATATTATAAGAAATTATATTACTAAGGTGAAGGGAAACCTTGGTTAAAAGTAGGTAACTCATCACCAAATTTTATTTGCATAAAATTAAGGAGAACTTTAAGTTGATCTTGTGTTTGTGAAAGTTGCTCCTTAGTCTCTTAATATCCATTTAGCTTTTCTTTCAAAGTGTGCACTTCCTTTTGTAACTCCTCAATATTTTTTTGGCTAGAGCTACCAACATTCTCAAATTGCGTGAAATATTTGCGCGTCTTGAAAACAATCGTGGGACAAACACCAACACCTAAACCATGCACTCGACCTGAATGTTCAGCTCCGTACACTTTGCCAATGACATCATCTAGATATGCATTAATCTTTGATGGAACACCTTCAGTGGCAACATGTTCTTGATCTTGAGACAAGTTCTCTAATATCTTTTCCTAGTAGAGAAATAAAAGTCAGATAAATTTCACCATACTACCAGGTAGCAAATACTTTATAAACAATAGCAATTTTATCTTTTTTACTTACTACAATGGATTTTCCTTCCTCATTCACATAGTTTCCATTCTTTAACTTACCATTCTTTAACTTACTTTAATATATTTACATAAATAATAGTTATGGATTTAACTTACCATATGACGAGCTCTTCTTGCGTTGCTCATACTACCCCCAGCATGTGAGACTTTAAGCATCTTTCGATTTTTCATATTTTGCTCACTAAGTTTCTACAATTTTCAAATGCTAGTAAATATACGCATTTAATATAAAATATCAATGTACTTTGTTTACTTTGTAAAATTAATGCAACAAAAATTTATACCTTCATTTGTGGTTTTTTATAGTAATTAACAAAAGCAATCCAATCATTTTCAGGCATAGGAGGATCAATAGCAAGTAGGTCTTCCTTACTTTTGTTAGGGTAGAAGTATTTACATCGTAACTTATATTTATAGGCCGTCCATCTTTCTCCTAGGGTTGCCCATGTCCATTTGATACCAGCAACATAATCATAAACAAAATGATCCTTACAAGATTATATAAACATATCAATCTTCAATGCAAAGAAATAGAAAAATAAACGTTCTACGAAGTTTAGATAATAACGTTCTTATCAATCATAGTTGGATGAATCTGTTTTCATATTTGAATAAAATTATTAAGGCATTTAAGGTATCAAATAAGAATATAAAGAAAATAAATTTTACTACTATACAATCATAAACTTGCCAACAAGAATAATACTAAAAATTTTTAAGGTATACAATCATAAATTATTAATTATAAATTATTAAGGCATTTAAGGTATACAATCATAAATTATTAATCATAAATTATTAATTATAATAATAGTGTATGTTTGGATTAAAGTTTCTATAAATACTTTTGATTTAAATTTATTTTTACATTACATGGACTAGTGCGATGGACAAACAAAGCTTTTTTTTTAATATATATTATTTTAAATTTTAATTAGAAATGAAAATAAATGAAAAGAATATATTATATTTTGTATTATAAATGAAATATAAGATGTAAAAATATTTATATTCAACAATTTTAAATGAATATTTAGATATAAATTTTGTTTTCAATACATGAAATTAGTAGAGCTTATGTAAAATTGATATAATTGTCACAAATTGAAAGTTAGAATAGTTAGATAATGCACAATGCCTTGAAGTGGGACACGGTTGTCTAGATTCTTCAATCAATTTTATTATTTTCGTAGATCTAAAAAGAAAAAATTACATAATTGTAACGATCAAACTCTAATACAAAAATTTATCATATAATTGTAATATCTTATTATCATGTGCTCGACCTCTACCATATTTTAAGGTATTCAATCATAAATTATTAATTATAAATTATTAAGGCATTTAAGAAATTTAAGGCATTTAACATATACAATCATAAATTATTAATAAGAAATTATTAAGACATTTAAGATATACAATTATAAATTATTAAGGCATTTAAGTATAAATTTTTTTTTCAAGAAGCTTGCCAACAATAGAGAATCTGCCATCAAGCGTGCAGTAACCTAAGGCCAACTTAAATTCACCAAACCAAGGGCCAAAAATCTAATAAATAGAAGGAAAAAAAATCAGCGGACGACTTGACTATATATTGTACAGGTCAGATGTTTCCTAGAGCAGTAAGCAGGAGATATCCCTTTATTGACTGAATTTTTTATGGTGGTCGCTTGTGAATTCGATTTTGAAAGACTAGATCTCTCCTTTGAATTATTGAAAGACTAGAAGACTAGAAACCACAATTCAATTTTGTTTCACAACTCCTAAAAATTCTCTATAATTTGAGTACTTATTTTCATAAGTGCATTAGTTATGAAAAATATATATTGTTGAAATATTTGTAAATTATTTTGTTAATTATTTTGTTAATTTTCATATATTATCTTGAAATATTTTCAACAATGTTGAAATTAGAGATAGTTTGATCATTTTGAATATAATTGTTTGATCAAGTGAATAATTGAAGTCTTATAGTATGAAGAACCTACCTGATGCTAAATTTTGAAACATTTTTAACAGGAAATGAATGTTGTAAAAGATTGGCATGCTATGGTATTAATAGAAAACACAAAATTCTCCAACTACCACAATAAAAAAATTACTATAAACTCAACAATCCCCAACTCTAAAAACAAAAGCACAAAATTCTCCAACTACCACAATAAAAAAATACATCCTAAAAACATAATCACCAAATAAATTTATAAAAAAACAGAACTTGAATATAAAAAATAGAACCTGAAGAAGGAGATGAAAAGAGCAAGTCTTTATTTGTTGGTATCAGTTGCCAAAAAATCAACCTAAAAAATTCAAAACAAAAATTAAACGTATTAGATGCAAAGAAGAAGCTCCAAGAGGTCACACGTTCACTGCAAATTTAAAGATTTATTTTACTTGCACTGTTGTACGGTAAGTGTGAAAGGTAGGTTTGAATGGGTCGAAATTGTAGCGTATAAGTGAAACGGTGGTAAAAAAGGCACGGTGGTCAAACAATAATACGGTGGTGAAACTATGGTGAATAAGATTTTAGGGTTTTAGATTAGAGTGTTACTGTTGAGTCTGGAGTTTTAGGGATTTAGATGGAAAAGAGGGAATCTGAAAAAAATGAAAAGAGCGAATTGAGAAACGAGGGAAAGTGAAAACGAGCGAAAATGGGAAATAGGGAAGCGAGCGAAACTGGGAAATAGGGAAGCGCACTTATTATAATATTAGCCACATTCATAACCGTGGCAAACTTTTTAAGTTACCTACAGTCATCGTGATCGTGGCTAATCGCCGATTTTTGTGTAGTGGTATTTCAAAGAAAATCTCGTTAAAATCTTGAAAGCAAAAAACAATTAAACGAAGATTGATCTTGAAATGTTCCTGGAAAATGAAGATCGATCTTGACATGATCCTAGAAAATGAAGATCAATCTTAACATGATCTTGGAAAACGAAGAACGTTCTCCACATATGTCTTAAATAAGAATGTTAAGTTTTCTTTGTGAAAGATTGAATCTTGGAAACTTTATTCATCTCATAATAAGCAAGGATCAATCTAATTCAGCATTTCTCCAAAACTCGAAGGATCAAAGACATGCTTCATGAAAAATATAAAGCAAGATCCTTTTTCAAGTAAGGCATTAACAAGTACAAGTTTATAGGCTGTAAAGTGCACCTAAGTTGTACTTCAATCAAGACTTGCACGCTAGAAGTCATCTCAGTAAGCTAACATGAATGGCAAGTACAAGTCAACTCATTTCCATCCAATTTGAAGAACGGTCTTGGATTTCAAGAACGCTCCTGGATCAATTTTCATCACTCTTTCTTTTTTGCAAATCTTGTCCATCTACTTCCACATGACAGCTAGCCTTCTTTCAACGGATGTATGAGTTGTCCTAAGCTCTCTTGAAGTCTATATGCAACTTCAAGATGAAGAACAAAACACAACTAAAAGTGCCAAGAAAAGCATCAATCGTTCAATCATACTCAAGCTTGTCGAAATCTTTCTCAAGCCTGCAGTTCTTTTCTTTTGTGTTGTGTTAGAATCAGTAATAACTGAATTCTAAATACATAAACTATTTCTCAAACAAGAGTTGAGCAATACTAAGATTCTAATACCCTTAAAATCATCACTTTGTAACCCAAGGCTATTTTTGATAACATAACCTGAGTAGTGTGTAAAAATCATTTTAGGTTTTAAAAGGTAGCTTGCAAAATGCTTTCTGAAATAGTGTGAGGTAAACTAGTGTAAAAATCCTTTCTAGGCAGAAAGGTAGAAACTGTGTAAAAGAACAAGATTGATCAATAAAAACCATGAACGATCTTGCCTTGAGCACTTAGTGAAAAATCTCACGTTTGTGAGGACTGGACGTAACCCTTGCTTAGATGAACCCTGCTATATGCTTGTGTGATCTCTCTATCTCTATCTCTATTTATTATATGCTTTATAATCAGTTTTTATATTGATAAACTTGATTTTTTTTTAAACTAACAAGATCAATCTTGAGTTTTGTTTTCAATTTTTAAGTAGAAATTTTTAAAAAGAGGCAAATATAATTCCAACCCCCTTCCTTATAATTGATATTGTTACTTCAATTGGCATCAGAGCTAGTCTCTAAGGATTAAAACGCCCAAAAAGTGTTAGAGCAAAAGATTCAGGAAGACAATGTCAAAAGATAAATACATTGCTGAAGGAGGGTCTTCAAACAGACCACCGTACTTTGATGGCTCAGATTATTACTTCTAGAAAAGTAAAATGCAGTTGTTCCTAAAATCACAAGATACTGGTATGTGGAGGATCATCACAAATGGAGACTTCATACCAAGAACAGATCAAAGCGACTCAATATCAGCTGAAAAGAAAGAATAAGATTGGACATCAGATGAAAGATCTAAGGTACTTTTATCATGTGCTTTAAGCAGAGAAGAAAGTGAAAGAGTAGATGAATGTGATGCTGCCAAGAAAGTATGGGATACATTGCAAACTCACCATGAGGGAACAAGCCATGTTAAGGAAACAAGAATTGACATTGGCATTCGAAAGTTCGATTTATTTGAAATGAATGAAGGAGAAACAATCGATGAAATGTATCAAGATTCACAACTATAGTAAATGAAAGGCGCTCTTTTGGCAAAGCATATTCAGTACAAAACAGGGTATGAAAGATCATGAGATGTCTTCCAATCATATGGAGACTAATGGCGACAGCTATAAATCAAGCCAAAAATCTTGAGGTACTAGGATTGGAAGAACTTATTGGAACTCTAAGGGCACATGAAGTACTGTTAATGGAAGATAAACCTATAAAGAAAGGCAAAACATTATCCTTAAAAGCATTTCAAAGTTCACCAAATATTCAACAAACAAATAAGAAAAGTGGTTTAGAAGATGGCCAAGAAGATGTTGATGAAGTAAGTGCTCTTATCAAAAGAAAAATACAAAGAATGATAAGGAGAAGAGATAAAATCAAGAAGGGATCTCCAAATAAAAAGGACTTCAAAACTGAAACACATAAAAGCAAAATCACTTGTTTTGGCTGCAACAAACAAGGACATTACAAAACTAAATGTCCATTAAACAAAAAGATGCCAATGATGGCAAACTGGGATGATTTTGATGAATAAGAAACAGATGAGCCTGAAGGAGCAAACCTGTGTTTGAAGGCAAACATTGAAGATACAGAGGTAACAAAGAATCATGGGATCTTCGTTTCAAAGAGAGAACGTTCTTCTTAAAGCTGAAGTTGAAATTCTTAAAAATGATTTAACAAACTTCATTAAAGCTACTAAAACTTTTCAAAGAATCATGGGATCCCAAGTAGGAATATTTGATAAAGCTGGATGTGGTTTTGATAAAACTTCAAAAACTAAAATGTATGAAGAAAATTTTGTTCCTAAAAGGAAAGAAGAAAAACGCAAAATCAAATGTTCATATTGTGATAAAACTGGACATCTAAAGTTTGCATGTTATTTTAAAAAAAAAGGGATAAAAAGATCTTCAGAATGGAAGAACGTTTCAGAGTCAAAGAATTTTTTTTAAAAACGGGGAACGTTCTCGAGTTAGTTTCAAAAACGAAGAACGTTCTACAGCTTTATCAAAACCAGCTGCAACCCAGTTCTTAAAACCTTCTTCTAAACAAACCACTAGATATTCCTCGTGGACTAAAATTGGTTATTCTGAAACAACATTTAACACTAAGAAGGAAACAAATTTTAAGACTAACTCATCAGGACCCAAGATCAAATGGGTACCTAAAAATGATATAACACATCATCCAGGATGGATCTCAAGATGTCAAGAAAAGGCCATGGTTTTTGGACTGTGGTTGTTCAAGGCATATGATGGGTGACAAGGACTGTTTCATGTCATTTATCAAACAAGATGGAGGATCTGTAACATTTGAAAACAATGATTAAGCCAAGATTAAAGGCAAGGGAACCATAGGTAAAATAAATTCTGCCAAAATCAATGATGTTCAATATATTGAAGGATTAAAACATAACCTTCTCATAATTAGTCAGCCTTGTGATAATGGTTTTGAGGTTATTTTTAAACCAAACATATTTGAAGTGAGAGTGGCAAGTTTTGGAGAAATCATGTCTTCTGCATCTAGAAAGAAAAACCTTTACATTTTATACTTTGAAGAACTACTAGTTGAATCTTGCCTCATGTCCCTAAATAAAGATAAATGGATATGGCATAAGAGAACTGGACATTTATATATGAAAACAATTTCAAAATTATCAAAATTAGACCTTGTTAGAGGACTTCGTAAACTAAATGACACATCCAGTGTCCTTTTAAAATAAAATAAATAATAATAATTAAATAATAATAATAATAATAATAATAAAACCAAACTTCCTTGTTTTTTCCACCTCATGTTTGCCTTCCTTTTCTCTCTCCTTCTTTCTCGACAGAAAACATCCCCTCCCCCATTTCTTTCGTTGTTTTTCCTTCCCTCCTCCTTATATCTTTTCCCTCTCTAATACCCAAACCATCAACTATTATTAAAATGAATTTAACCTCCTCACAACCATTGAAAAATGCTCTTGGTTAGGATTTTGAGTTAGGGTTCGGGTTCTAAGGAAGGAAAAGGAGTATCCATCTCTTTAGAGTTGTTGATTGAGATTCATTGAGGTAAATGCACAACTCTAATCCTAGTATAAATTTATAGAAAAATGTAGCTTGCTTAAAAATCTTATTTTATGCTCAGAGTAGATTTAAATGATTTTTATGGTTTTCTAGAGTTAGTTAAATTTTAGAATAGATTTTTCTAAAGTCTTGGAAATATTCTTGATACTCAGATTTGTCTGCTGAGATCCTGCCGGATACTCAGAGAGTTGTTAGAGAGCAATGTTAGACAATTCTCCATAGCTGTGAGTTGACGACGATCATCGTCATATATTTTTATACTGCTATTATTATTATTTTACTTGTTTTCTATATTAAAGTATTTATTGAAAATTTTGGGAAACACAACCTTTGAATTTTATCTCAATTTCGTCAATTATTTAATTTAATGGTATTTGCTATATAATATGTTATTTGTTGGATTTACGTATGAGTTAAAGTATTTAAACCTTTATTTGTTATGCGATTAAATATATTTTACATGAATTTCGATGAAATAATTTAAACGCGTGTTTTGGAAAATCGTCGTTATATTATTAAATCGTTAACTGCGTTAGGTGCACCTAGTTACCTCGTTGTGATTAGGGAGGGTTACCCGTTGGATGGAGCCGCCCCTATGAGAAATATTGTCTGTAGGAGGAAAGGGCTATCAACGAGATGTAAGCTCCCTAGTTGATATGTGATGATGCGTTGCGGAAATTGAGAGGAGAGGGCCATCCGTTAGATGGAGCCGCCCCTAAGGGTAAGGCCACCCATAGGAGGAAAGGGCTATCAATGAGATAAAGCCGCCTCTTGATTAAAAAAAATTGGTATTGCTACTTGTTTAATTTTTTGATGATTTTAAGGTTGTTGAATTGGATTTCGTTTCGTTATTTACTGGATTTTAATAGTTTTGTCAAGCGATTAAACAATTACTCGTGCCTTTTGTGTTTCCCTTCCAATTGATGGTGGTTGTTTTCTCCTCACTAAGTCTTTGTGACTTACCATTTATGTTGCTTATTTTTTTTCAGATTCGCAAGCAGCTGAGTAGGAATCAATTAATTGATTCAAGTCTCAACATACTTCTTTTGGTAGGCCTCTTTGATCGAGGACCATTTTTGTAACAGTTGTTGAGTCTATGTAATTTGCAGCTATTTTGGAGTTTAGAAAGTCTATTTAGTTTGTTGGAAAATGTATTAAGGAACTTGATCATATTATTTAAATTGTGACTGAATTGAGAATTTGACAGGGATTTCATAAATTTGGAAATGTTGAATTTACAGAGGAGACTCTGTCGAAATTTTGAGTAAAAGTATATGTATTTTTTTTTTGAAATGGTTAGATAACGATTTATTTATTTAATTGTTGAGTTAATTGATAGGCTTGCCAGTCTAGGAGTATAGCTTGTGCGCCGGTCACGACATTTAAATTTCGGGTCGTGACAAAGTTGGTATCAGAGCTCGGTCGTAGGTCCTAATAGCTGCAAACATAGGGTGATAATAGATTCTTGTTAGTAAATTGTGAACCCAGGCACAACTTACTTATAAGGGCTATTAGCACTATATGAGAGTCTCATTTGTTGTCTAAATCTGTGTTTAAAATCATCATCACTACCTCTCCACAATTTCTTGTCGTCTTATTCAATTTTTGGATTATTATTCTTTGAATAGGTGAGAATGCCACCCAAGACTAGGAATCCTACTTTAAGGGAAATTGTTGATGAATCAATTTCCCAAGCTCGAGGTGCTCGTCAACGAGGTCGTGTTTCAGTTCATGCTCGAAATAGGGGTAGAGCTAATGTTGGCGGACGTGGTTTGAATGTTGATGTTGAGGTACCTAGGAGGAGGCGCGAAAATCCAGCCATGGAAGAGATTGCTGCTGGTTTGCAGGGATTACAACAGGTTGTGCAACAACTGGTCGGGGTTGTCGTCGGACAACAACATGAGGGTGATCAAAGACATGAAAATGTCAATGATCAACAAGAGGTTAGACAAGCCGAGCATCAGACGACTGCTGCAATGAGGGGTATTGAGGTCACTTTACTAGACTTCATGAAGCTTAAACCCCCTACTTTTTTTGGGTCTAGTGCAACTGAGGATCCACAACAATTCATTGACAGTCTAGAGCGACTTTGGAGAGCATTGGGTTGTTCTGAGGTGATAGCAGTAGAATTGACATCATTTCAGCTAGTAGGCGTGGCAAGTGATTGGTATGATATAGTGTCACGTGGTAGACAAGTGGGGTCACTTCCATTAGCATGGAGAGAATTCTCTCAGTTGTTCATGGCTCGTTTTCATTGGGAGTGTTAGAGATGGGTTAGCTCATGAGTTTGAGCGATTGGAGCTAACGGAGGGTATGACAGTTTCAGAGTACGGTGCTCGTTTTACACAACTCTCTAGACATGCTCCTTATCCTATCACTGAAGAGATGCGTGTTAAGAGGTTCATTAGAGGATTGAAGGATTATTTATTTAGATCGGTGGTTGGATCTAATTGTTCTACTTTTGCTGAGGTTTTGAGTTTGACCCTTTTGATTGAGCAATGACAGAAGGAAAAAGGAGGCAATAGACAAGATTCACATAAGAAGCAAAGGATGGAAGGATCTTACAGTAACTACTCAAATCGCGGTGGTGGATCTATGTTTGGTTATCAGGGGCAACAAAGACTCATATCTCAAAGGGGTGGTCATGGTGGGCAATCTTGTAGGACAGTGCAGATTCGTAGATCAGATTCTGGAGCAGCATCACAATCCATTTCCTCTCAGAGACATTCTGGTGTTTCAGCTACACGATGTTCTACTTGTGGTAGGTTTCACTTCGCGAATTGTTCTAGAGATGGTAATGCTAAGGTGTGCTACCAATGTGGCCAAATAGGTCACATTAGGAGGGATTGTCCTTTAGACACGACACATCCATCCTCTAGTTATGCATCAACACCAACAACTTTGACATCTCCTCAGACACATTCTGCATTTGTGCGTCAGAGTGGAAATTCTTATGTTAGAGGTTCAGGAACATTTCAGCAGCGAGGTAGAGGAGTTGGTAGTAAAGGTCAGGTACCAGCAGGAAGAGGTCAAGCTCGAGTGTTTGCTTTGACTCGTCAGGATGCTCAGACATCCAATGCAATAGTTAGAGGTATACTTTCTATTTGTTCTAGAGATGCACATGTTTTGTTTGATCCTGGAGCTACACATTCTTTTGTATCCTCGTGGTTTGCTACTCATCTTGGTAAATGTCCATCTTCTTTAGAAAAACCTTTTGTTGTAGCTACACCTGTTGGGGGAAATTTGCTTGCTAAGTCGATGTATTGTTCTTGTGATATAACTACTGATGGCAAGGTGTTGCCGATAGATTTGGTAGTTATTGACTTGATAGATTTTGATGTGATTTTGGGTATGGATTGGTTGGCCTTGCTCCATGCCACTTTGGATTGTCATAACAAAGTGGTGAGATTTGAGATACCAGGACAGTCAGTCTTCTCGTTTCAAGGAGCACATTGTGGGGTACCGCATAACCAAATCTCAGCTTTGACTGCTAGCAAGTTAATGAGAAGAGGTTGTCAAGCGTACTTAGCCGTGGTAAGGGATACACAAGTGGCTGACGAGAAACTGGAAAAAATTCCAATAGCATGTGAATTTACAGATGTTTTTCCTAAAGAGCTTCCTGGGTTACCACCTGATAGGGAGATTGAATTCTCTATCGACTTAGTTCCAAACACTCATCCTATATCCATACCTCCTTATCGTATGGCCCCAGCAGAACTTAAGGAGTTAAGGGAGCAACTTCAAGATCTTCTTGATAAGGGTTTTATTCGTCCAAGTTCTTCTCCTTGCGGAGCACCGGTACTATTTGTAAAGAAGAAAGATGGATCCATGCGATTGTGTATAGACTATAGGCAGTTAAATAAAGTAATTGTAAAGAATAAATACCCTTTGCCACGCATTGATGAGTTGTTTGACCAACTTCAAGGAGCTCAATGTTTTTCTAAGATTGATTTGCGGTCGGGGTATCACTAGTTGAAAATTAAGAGGGATGACATAACGAAGACAGCTTTCCGCACGCGTTATGGGCTTTATGAATTTCTGGTTATGTCCTTTGGGATTACTAATGCCCCAACAGCTTTTATGGATTTGATGAATCGTGTTTTTAAACCATTTTTGGATCAATTCGTGATTGTGTTTATTGATGATATCCTTGTTTATTCCAAGAGTAAAGAAGAACACGAGCGACATTTAAGGTTGGTTTTGCAAACCTTAAGAGATAACCAATTATATGCCAAATTCTCAAAATGTCAGTTTTGGCTAGATAGTGTGGCATTTTTAGGACATGTTGTGTCTAAGAATGGAATAAGTGTAGATCCAAGTAAGGTGGAAGCAGTCCAGAATTGGCCCAGACCTACCACGGTGAAGGTGATTCGGAGTTTTCTTGGTTTAGCCGGTTATTATCGACGTTTTGTGAAAGATTTCTCAAAGATTGCTTCTTCGTTGACTAGGTTGACGCAGAAGAAAGTTGAGTTCCGATGGACTAATGCATGTGAGAAAAGCTTTCAAAAATTGAAGGAGTACTTGACGTCAGCACCTATTTTGGCATTACCTATAGGTGGTGAAAGTTATGCAGTTTATTGTGATGCTTCTAGAGTTGGCCTCGGTAGTGTACTTATGCAACAAGGAAAGGTTATTGCCTACGCATCTAGACAACTCAAGAGGCATGAAGTGAACTATCCCACACATGATTTGGAACTGGCTGCAGTTATTTTTGCTCTTAAGATTTGGAGACACTATTTATACGGTGAGACTTGTGAGATTTATACCGATTATAAAAGTCTTAAGTATATCTTTCAGCAGCGAGACTTAAATTTAAGACAAAGAAGGTGGATGGAACTCCTGAAGAATTATGATTGCACGATCTTATACCACCCAGGGAAAGCAAATGTTGTTGCAGATGCTTTGAGTAGGAAATCCATGGGTAGTCTTGCTCATATAGCAGAAGTAAAGAGGCCAATAACTAACGAATTTCAAGAAGTTGTCGAAAGTGGAATTCAATTTGAACTTGGTCATTCGAGGTTATTTTTAGCCCACGTACAAATTCGTCCAACCATAGTTGATGATATCAAAGAAGCTCAAAGTCAAGACCCATACTTGGTGAATATGGTAAATAATGTTCAGAAGGGTAAAATTTCAGACTTTTCAGTTGATTCTGATTGTGTGCTGAGGTTGAAGTCTCGGTTGTGTGTTCCAAATGTTGGCGACTTTAGGAGAAAATTTTTAGAGGAGGCTCATCATTCTTCTTACACTATTCACCCAGGTTTTAATAAGATGTATCAAGACTTGAGAGAATTGTATTGGTGGGAAGGGATGAAAAGAGACGTAGCAGATTTTGTCTCTAAGTGCTTAGTGTGTCAACAAGTGAAAGCTGAGCACCAAAAGCATGCGGGATTACTTCAACCTGTTGAAATACTTGAGTGGAAGTGGGAAGGCATCGCTATGCATTTTGTCACAGGATTACCACGAACCCAAAAGGGTTATGACTCAATGTGCACACTTTTTGCCTGTGAAGACTACTTATACTGCGTCTCAATATGCTAGACTTTATTTAGATAAAATTGTCTCTTTGCATGGTGTACCGGTGTCTATTATTTCTGATCGTGGGGCTCAATTTATTGCTCAATTTTGGAAGTCGTTCCAAACCTCATTAGGAACTCGTTTGAAGCTTAGCACAACTTTTCATCCCCAGACAGATGGCCAATCTGAAAGGACGATACAAATATTGGAAGATATGCTTCGTGCTTGTGTTATGGATCTTGGGGGTAGTTGGGATCAACATTTGCCCTTGATGGAATTTGCATACAATAATAGTTATCAATCTAGTATTCAAATGGCTCCATTTGAGGCTTTGTACGGAAGACGTTGTAGGTCTCCGATAGGATGGTTTGAAGTTGGTGAAGCTAAATTAGTCGGTCCAGAATTAGTTCAAGATGCCATTGAAAAGGTTAAATTGATTCGGGATCGCTTAGTGACAGCTCAAAGTAGGCAAAAATCTTATTCTGATAAGAGACGTCGGCCCTTAGAGTTTTCAGTGGGAGAACATGTATTCCTACTTGTCTCACCAATGAAAGGAGTTTTGCGATTTGGTATGTAAGGGAAGCTAAGTCCAAGATTCATTGGACCATTTGAAATTTTAGAAAGGGTCGGACCAATAGCATATTGCTTGGCACTTCCACCGGATCTCTCGGGAGTTCATCCAGTTTTTCATATTTCGATGCTTCGGAAGTATCTTCATGACCCTTCTCAAGTGATTAACCATGAAGACGTACAGTTAGATGAGAGTCTATCATACGTTGAGCATCCGATAGCTATATTAGATCGCCAAGTGAGACGTTTACGCTCAAAAGATATTGTTTCAGTAAAAGTCCTTTGGCGTGGTCCATCCGGTGAAGAAACTACTTGGGAACCCGAAGAAGTCATCCATGCAAAGTACCCACACTTAGTTGAAACTTAAGGTTAGTGGTATTTTTTTTAAATAAATAAAAAGATAACTAAATTCGAGGACGAATATTTGTAAGAGGAGGAGATTGACACATCCCGTGTCCTTTTAATATAAAATAAATAATAATAATAATTAAATAATAATAATAATAATAATAAAACCAAACTTCCTTGTTTTTTCCACCTCATGTTTGCCTTCCTTTTCTCTCTCCTTCTTTCTCGACAGAAAACATCCCCTCCCCCATTTCTTTTTTTGTTTTTCCTTCCCTCCTCCTTATATCTTTTCCCTCTCTAATACCCAAACCATCAACTATTATTAAAATGAATTTAACCTCCCCACAACCATTGAAAAATGCTCTTGGTTAGGATTTTGAGTTAGGGTTTGGGTTCTAAGGAAGGAAAAGGAGTATCCATCTCTTTAGAGTTGTTGATTGAGATTCATTGAGGTAAATGCACAACTATAATCCTAGTATAAATTTATAGAAAAATGTAGCTTGCTTAAAGATCTTATTTTATGCTCAGAGTAGATTTAAATGATTTTTAGGGTTTTCTAGAGTTAGTTAAATTTTAGAATAGATTTTTCTAAAGTCTTGGAAATATTCTTGATACTCAGATTTGTCCGCTGAGATCCTGCTGGCTACTCTGACAGTTGTTAGAGAGCAAAGTTAGACGATTCTCCATAGCTGTGAGTTGACGACGATCATCGTCATATATTTTTATACTGTTATTATTATTATTTTACTTGTTTTCTATATAAAAGTATTTATTGAAAATCTTGGGTAACACAACCTTTGAATTTTATCTCAATTTCGTCAATTATTTAATTTAATGGTATTTGCTATATAATATGTTATTTGTGGGATTTACGTATGAGTTAAAGTATATAAATCTTTATTTGTTATGCGATTAAATATATTTTACATGAATTTCGATGAAATAATTTAAACGCGTGTTTTGGAAAATCGTCATTATATTATTAAATCGTTAACTGCGTTAGGTGCACCTAGTTACCTCGTTGTGATTAGGGAGGGTTACCCGTTAGATGGAGCCGCCCCTATGAGAAATATTGTCTGTAGGAGGAAAGGGCTATCAACGAGATGTAAGCTCCCTAGTTGATACGTGATGATGCGTTGCGGAAATTGAGAGGAGAGGGCCATCCGTTAGATGGAGCCGCCCCTAAGGGTAAGGCCACCCTTAGGAGGAAAGGGCTATCAATGAGATAAAGCCGCCTCTTGATTAAAAAAAATTGGTATTGCTACTTGTTTAATTTTCTGATGATTTTAAGGTTGTTGAATTGGATTTCATTTCGTTATTTCCTGGATTTTAATAGTTTTGTCAAGCGATTAAACAATTACTCGTGCCTTTTGTGTTTCCCTTCCAATTGATGGTGGTTGTTGTCTCCTCACTAAGTCTTTGTGACTTACCCTTTATGTTTCTTATTTTTTTTTCAGATTCGCAAGCAGCTGAGTAGGAATCAATTAATTGATTCAAGTCTCAACATACTTCTTTTGGTAGGCCTCTTTGATCGAGGACCATTTTTGTAACAGTTGTTGAGTCTATGTAATTTGCAGCTATTTTGGAGTTTAGAAAGTCTATTTAGTTTGTTGGAAAATGTATTAAGGAACTTGATCATGTTATTTAAATTGTGACTGAATTGAGAATTTGACAGGGATTTCATAAATTTGGAAATGTTGAATTTACAGAGGAGACTCTGTCGAAATTTCGAGTAAAAGTATATGTATTTTTTTTTTTGAAATGGTTAGAGAACGGTTTAGTTATTTAATTGTTGAGTTAATTGATAGGCTTGCTAGGCTAGGAGTATAGCTTGTGCGCGGTCACGATATTTAAATTTCAGGTCGTGACACTAAACTTTGAAAAAGATAAAATATGTGAAGCTTGTGCAAAAGGAAAACAAGTTAAAAGTAGTTTTCATCCTAAAGAGGTTATATCAACCAAAAGACCTCTTGAACTACTTCACATTGATCTTTTTGGTCCTATCAAAACCACCAGTTTAGGAGGAATGAAATATGAATTTGTAATTGTTGATGATTTCTCTAGATATACATGGGTGTTATTTTTAAAACAAAAAGATGATGCTTTTGATGCCTTCAAATTTTTTTGTAGAAAAGTTCAAAATGAAAAGGAATCTAACATCATCACTATAAGAAGTGATCATGGAGGTGAATTCATCAATGCATCATTCAAAATATTATTTTGATGAACTTGGCATCTCTCACAATCTATCTTGTGTAAGAACTCCTCAACAAAATGGAGTTGTTGAAAAGAAAAATAGAATGTTGCAAGAGATGGCAAGAACAATCTTAGAAGAATCCAATGTTGAAAAATATTTCTGGGCTGGAGCTATTAGTACTTCTTGTTATATTCAAAATCGTGTTTCAATTAGAAAAGTGATAAACAAAACACCCTATGAAATCTGGAAAAATAGAAAACCAAACATTTCATATTTTCATGTTTTTGGTTGTTATTGCTACATTTTAAATAACAAAGATAACTTGGGAAAATTCGAAGCAAAATCAGATAAAGCTATATGCTTAGGACATTCAACAAAATCTAAAGGATATCATATTTTTTAATTTAAGAACTAAAACTGTTGAAATCAGCATGCACATTTTATTTTATGAGTTTGATGATCTTGAGTTAAAAAAGAAAGATGATGAGGAAGAAGATCAATCTGGGAAAATACAACATATCAATCTTCAGGAAAACGATATTGATAAACAATCTCCATTTCAAAATCCTCCTAGATGTTGGAAATTCATAGGTGATCCTCCTCCAAATCAAATCATTGGCGACATAGCTGATGGCATTAGAACAAGAATATCATTTAAAGATGAGGTAAACAACAACATGGCAATGATATCTCAATTAGAGCCAAAATCCATTAAAGAAGGAATAATTGATCAATCATGGATCAATGCGATGAGGGAAGAACTTCTTCAATTTGAAAAAAAATGAAGTCTGGACTCTTGTTGCAGATCCACAAGATCAAACTATTATTGGAACACGATGGATCTTTAGAAATAAGCTAGATGAAGAAGGAAAAGTTGTAAGAAATTTGCTAGTTGCTCCAGGATACAATAAACAAGAAGGAATATATTATGATGAAACCTTTGCTCCAGTTGCAAGGTTAGAAGCCATATGAATCCTCCTTGTATATGCATCATACAAAAGCATCAAACTTTTTCAAATAGATGTTAAAAGTGCTTTTTTAAATGGTTTTTTGAATGAAAAACTTTATGTTCGTCAAGCTCCAGGCTTTGAAGATTAAAAGAAACCAAATCGTGTTTTTAAACTTAACAAAGCCTTGTATGGTATAAAACAAGCTCCTAGAGCTTGGTATGAAAGATTGAGTTCATGTTTTATCAAAAATAGTTTTTCCCATAGAAACATTGACACAACACTTTTTAAGTAAACAAGTAAAAATGATTTACTAATAGTTCAAGTGTATGTTGATGATATTATTTTTGGATCACCTAATGAAAAAATGTGTGAAGACTTTTCAAAACTCATGCAAAGTGAATTTGAAATGAGTATGATGGGAGAATTAAGATATTTTCTTGGCTTACAAATTAAACAACATAAAAATGGAATTTTCATTTGTCAAGAAAAATATATCAAAGATCTTTTAAAGAAATATAAAATGAGTGAAGCCAAGAATATGACTACTCCCATGCACCCATCATCTTCATTAGATAAAGATGAAAATGGACAATCAATCTCTGAAAAGGAATATAGAGGTATGATTGGCTCATTACTTTATCTAACTGGAAGTAGACTGGACATCGTTTTTGCAATCGGCTTGTGTGCTAGGTTTCAATCTTCACCAAAAGAATCTCAATTGACAGCATTCAAAAGATTTTTTCGTTATCTCATAGGTACTATTGATCTTGGCCTTTGGTATAGCAAATGTTCTCATTTTGATTTTGTAGCTTACTGTGATGCCGACTATGCTAATGATAAAATGAAAAAAAAAAAACACAAGTGGTCTTTTGAGTTCCTAGGGCAATATTTGATAAGCTGGTCGTGTAGGAAGTAAAACATGATTCCCTATCAACCACTGAAGCGTAATATGTCTCAGCAGCAAATTGTTGCTCTCAAGTCTTATGGATTAAGAATCAACTTCAAGATTTTTCAATACAAAAAATCTGTTAGCTAACATCTTTACAAAGCCTCTCGTTGAAGAAAGCTTCAATTCAATCAAAGAACGATTAAAAATCATTAAAAATCCTAGTCAAGATCATTCTAGATAAACCCATATCATTCTGGTTCAAACGAATTACGTTCTTCGTTTTTAGCTTGTTTTGGTCTAGCTGCTCAAGAATGACCTTCGTTCTTCATCATCACTACCTTTTAAAAATACACTTTTTTCATCTGAAACAGGTACCACTTTTTAAAAGTAACGGCTACTTATGATTTGCCTAGCTACATGCTTTCTCTTTCCTCGTTTCCAATGCTCAACTGCCCTATCAAGTCAATCACACGCGTGGCACTCCATCCAATTCTTAATCAACTGCAACCAAATCAAAACAGTCACCTTCTCCTATTTTATTTTTCAAAACAGTCATCTTCTATCTTCCTCTTCATCAAGCACCTATTATTTTTCAAACATGGCTCATACAAAAACTAGGGCACCAAAAAATTCCATATCACCACACCATCATCATCCTCTTCACCTTCAAAATCCGTTGTCCGTTCATCATCTCCTCCACCAAAAGTCACACCTCCACACTCATCCTAAAAAAAAACGTTATCGAACTATATGTCCTCATCCCCAGAACCATGTCCTCAACCCGTCTCATCCATGCTTCCTTCATTATATCAATGTCCTACTCCTTCCTTTAGTCAATGCCCACCCCATCTTAAAAAGACCCACACCCCCAGTACTTGCACTTCATCCTCTAGAAGAAGATCAAGGCGTGTTCTAGCTGGCATTGGCACCTCTAAAAACAGAGATATGGATACCACCATCCACACCATTTTCGATGATGATGCTGAGTCTTTACAAGCCGTTCCTACAACACAATTCTCAGAACAAATATCTGCAGAAAAACAAAAAACCCCAACATCTTCACAATCCCCCACAAATCCCAAAACTCTTTCAAAATCCCCAAAATCATCAAAAAAAATCCAACACCTTCAAAACCTCAATACAAAATTCCCCAATCCTCTTCCAAACGTCCTTCAAACACAGTCACACCCTCTAAATCTAAACCCAAAACCAAAATCTACATCTCCCTCCACACTTTCCTATTTTTTGGCCTCCAAAAAACTCAAGAATCCCAAAAAATCCCAAAAGAAAAAAACTCTAGAACATTCTTCACCACCTAAAGAACGTTGTTCGTCTCACCAAACACCTCAAGAATGTTCTTCGAATCCATTCCCACCTCCAGAATGTTCTTTGAATCCACTTCCACCTCAAGAACGTTCTTCAACCAAATTGCCAACTCAAGAACGCTCTCCTCTTCCAACTCCAACCCAAAAAACTACACACTTCCCAACCAACAGCCATTAACACATCCACCAGCCACTCTTCATTCAAAATTCCCATTCCACCTCTGATTTCCTCAAAACTTCAAGCACTTTATTCTAAAAAATGGGCTCAACGTCCTATTGGTATTGGGAGAGTTTTTTATTTTGAAAAACTTCAAATAGATGGTGTCTTAGTTCAACACCACACTAATTAATGCAATTGGTTGGACTGATTGCATGAAAATATCTGATTGCTATTATCCAGACGTCATTCAAGCCTGATATTGCAAAGTTGAAGCTTTTGCAGACATATCTCTTATCGTCTCTACTTTGAAAGTTATTAAAATTCGTCTTGACCCTCTAATTTTGGTTAACATTCTGAAAATACCATTTGAAGGAGTAACAATCTTTGGAAATGATTGGTACAGAACCTTGAACATCTCAAAGGAAGAGGTGTTCCAAGAGCTGTTTATTGATGGATCAACAAAATATCTATCAGCCGATCTGAAACCCCTTCCCAAAATTTTTAATAGCATCAGCCAACATAATATTTTACATCACTGTGGCAACCATGTATTTGTGTTTGATAATGACGCTCTAGTCATCTATCACCTTCTTCATTGTACAAAGATCAATCTGCCTCATCTGATTATCCAACACATGATTGCCGCCATTCAAAAGAAATATAAAAGAAACGTTGTCCCTTATGGCATGGTTTTGTCAAAAAATTTCAGACACTTTTAGATTCCACTTTTGACTGAATCATCCAACATCAAAATTTCCAAATTCTCATCCAAATATATTTACCACATGAAATAGATCCCTTCCATACCACCCTAACCATAATCAGTTGTCAATCCATCTTCCACAAACAAAAGAAAAAGATCTGCACTAATCTCTGAAATCCAACAACCCAATGCACCTCAAGAATGTTCCTCACCCCAACCACCTACTGAAGAACGTTATTCGTTTCTTGATGTTGTTCCCAATTTGAATCCTGCTACCACCACACTTCCACCATTCATACATCCTTTTTCTCCAACAGGTTTGTGCCGGACACTTCCAATTCAACACACTTCAACATTGTCTCCAACTTTTATTTCACCCCAAAAAACTACCTCGTCATCAATCTTTGGAATAAGTCAATACTTGGCTTTTCCCAATATGGATACAGTTAGCCCCTCTATCCCACATCATTTTGCTTCAACCTCTATTCCTCATATCAATACTACCTTTGCAACATTATCCACCTTTTGCACCTCCTCTGCCCCTTCCCAAAACACTATTGATGATCATCATCATCCTTCTAAAAGGACCAAACTAGAAAAATATTCATCAAGAGCTTCCAAGAACATTCTGAAGTAACAATGTCGATTTTACAAGAAAGGGGGTTTGAATTGTAAATGCACCTTTTAAAAATTCTTGATAAAACTTAAGAAAATAACTCAAGAATGATCTTGGTTATGAAAACAAAAAAATGGAGAACGTTCTTGGTTTTTGTTTATAAAACAGAGAACGTTCCTAGATTAGCTTAAAACAGAAAATTAGTTTATGTTTTTTCTTAGTTTAATAAATTCAGTATAATAAAGAAAGAGATAGGAAGAAGAATACCACACAGATTTATCTTGGTTCACCCAACGTGGGTTACGTCCGGTCCTCACACTGTGAGATTTTCCACTAAGTGTTTAAAAGCAAAGAACCTTCTTGAACTTACAACACCTAGTCTAGATCACCCTTGATCTACTTCAATATCTATTACTTTCAACCTAGAAAGCTATAAAAATACCTATCTAACGTTGATAGGATGTGATCTTAAACAAACTATAAGCAAACTCTTATAGTTTGAGTTTTTACAATTAAATTGTTTTTGTAAGAATCTGAGATTTCTCAACTGTTGTTTGAGAATAGATTCTTTACAAAGGATCTAATGATAATTGTGCAAGCTAATATATGAAAATTAATCAGCAGCTGTTTCGCAAAAAGCAGAAAGTAAGATTGCATCTGTTTTGCAGAGTTTCAAGTATGTATGTGATTGATTTATGGATTTCTCAGCACTTGAGTTTCTTGCCTTGATTCTGGATATTGGCATTCAATTTATAGGCTGTAGAGGCACTGAATGAAAGTACAAAAGAGCTGTTGGAGAGGCTCTGCTTTTTGACTGAAACCTTATTTCACAATAAAAATACTCTTGCTTTGAAATTGCTTTTTCACTTTATTGGTTTAGCATTTAAAGCAGTTATGTCCTTTTTAGAAAGAGCTCTTGACGTTTCTTCATTTATCTTGGATGGTACATTCTCTGTCTTGAGTCTTGAGTGTTGCTAGAGACGTTTGGAGGAGAATTAAAGACTGTAACAGAGAAGATACAATGCTGCTGTTGTTGTGCAGAAAACGAAGAATAATTAACGTTCTTGGTTTGTCAATTTGAACTTTCTTGAGCTTCAATAATCATTCCGGAGTTTTCGTTTTAATCAATATGGATTTCCTTTGAAATTGTCTTGTCATATGTCTAGTTTGATCGAACTTTCTTGACTTTTGATTTTTTTGGAGTTTACAAACTGTCATGACTTTTGTTTGTCTTTGAGTCCTTTTATTTTTGAGGTCAAATAACCTTTTTGAGCTTGGATGAACCCTACTTGTTCCTTGCCATGTACTGATTGTATATCAATAAATTTCCCGGGCAGATTCTTTGATAAAGATGTATAAAAAGTTTGATCAACATGCTGTGATGAACTTTTTGAGACTGGAGATCATTCTCTGTTTTGATGCAGAATGATCTTGTTGATGTCTTTTCTACTTTGGCATGATTCTGTTCTTAATTAAATTCACTCAAAAGCATTTTAGAATCATAATTAACTTTCTTAATTAACCTTTGTTTGTTTTCATCAAACATGTTAATTTAGATTTTAATTCTGATTCTAATATCAAGTATGTGAAGGAGTTTTAAAGACTCCTCGTCAATTTGTGAAGTATTTAATTTTATAGAATTTAAAACATTATATGCCATAAACTCATTTTCCATTAAATTGAGAACAAAGGTACATGATTGTAAACAGAATTACATAATCAGTTCACATTAAAAACTAACTTGATTCTCCTCCTTTGTCATCCAAAAAGACAACAAAAAAATAACTAAGCAGCTAAAGAGGGAGAAGATCCTTCTGAATATGAGGACTTTCCCGAATGAGGGACTTGAGAGGGAGGATGAATTTGATGAGGAGGTGGAGGTTGAATTCCCAATGGGAGCAAGATGGTCGGCCAACCAAGTTCTCAATACAGCAGTTTCCTGATCGTGCGGAACCTGTCGTGCCATGATGAGCTGAAGAGTTGCCATGATGTCAGAGTTGGAGGGTTCAATTAAGGGAGGAGAAGAGTAAAGGTGAGTAGACGGTTGAGAAGTGGTAGCAACAACAGTGCTGGATGGAATAGGTATTGGAGAGATGTATGGAAAAGAGGCAAAGGAGGATGAGACAGAGGGTAAGGGACCAATAGATGTGTTAGAGGGACCAAAAATTGCTGGAGAGTTTAAAAACAAACTAATGCCAAAAATGGAGGAGCTGGTCTTTTGAGGGGATACAAACAGTGGAGATGTAAGACCCATAATATTAAATTATACTTTATGTATTTTAGTGTATTTTGGTATTGAACTCGGAGGCTTTTTAGCCAAAGTTATTAATATTTTGGGAGTTTAAATGATCAAAAAGATATTTTGATGCCCGATTAAAATTACTCGTCGATAAATAAATTAAATTAACTACAGTGAATCTTTTACGAAGAATTTAATTTTGGGGAGTTTTGTTAAAAATATCTCGAGTTGCTAAAAATTGTATCTGTCAATTGAGTTGCAATGATAATAGATATTTTTAACAAAAAAAGTGGTTTGGAGAGGTTATGGGTGAAATGGTAATTTTAATAAATATCTAGATATTTTGAGATATTTGTTAAAAGTAATTAATATATATATATATATATATATATATATTTTGGAGGAAAAAGAAAAGGAAATAGAAAGGAAAGAAAAGGAAATAGAAAGAAAAGAAAATAGAAGGAAGGAAAAACCAAAGAAAGAAACTCTTCTTCCTCCTCCAGCCTCGCAAACTTCTTCTTCTTCTTCCTCTTTCCTTCTTCTTTTGCCTCGCTTTATTTTCCTTATTTTGCTTCAAGAAAAGAAACCCAAGGCTTGGTGGGTGAGAAAGCAAACAATTTCTCAGCTTCATTCTTCCTCGTTGATTTGAAAACGAAGAAAAACGGTGTTAGGGATTTTCAAACCGTTGAACGCAAACCTTCACGTTTCATCTAGATCTAAGCTTCGTTTCACGAAGAGATAGAAGGGAAAGTTGCTCACCTCCACACTATAGTGCTGGTGAACTAACTTTGGAAGCGACGTCGCGAGCGGAGATTTTACTGGATTTACTCGCGGTACCGTAATCGCACGTTAAAGCTAACGTTAAGGTAAGGGCTCCTTCCAAACTTTTAGTTTGCATTTAGGGACTTACTTGTAGTTGTATGGAAAAGAATTTTGTTAGGGTTGAGGTGTTGATTTGGGGGAAAATGAATCTAAGGCTTTTATGGGTAAAATCATAGAGTTAGGTTTTGGTGATATTGATGAGTGTTTTTGGAAAATGAATTTAAATCATTTATATATGATTTTGAGAAAATGAAGTTTGATGTGTTTCAATGGTGGGTTGGGATGAATTGTGTTTGTCGTATTTGACGTGTTCATAATTAATATTTATAAATTTTGAGATGTGTTTGTGTGGATTTTGTGGAAAAATGAATTGATGTGATTTGGTGTGAATTGTGGATTGAATTTGGGAATATGTTTGAGTATGTTCGGTGTGGAATTTGAAAATCATTAGAGTCAAATGAGTATTAAAAATGGGGAATCTTTTAATATCTCTGTTTACTTAATGCTGTGATAGGCGGTACAATTATGATTTACGGCCCTTCGAGGAGGGTTTTGGTTTGGAATTCCGAGTCCATGCATTTTGGCGTATACGCATTGCATTAGGGTGCTTGGCACACGAGTCGTGTTTGATTCAAGATTATGATTGAGTGTTTGAACCTGAGATGTCGTGGTAATTGTGTTGTAATTGCTAAGTGTTATGTTGTGAAATTGTGTGTAAGTGTGATTGATTGCAAAACTATTTCGAAACTCAAGTTGTCATGGTGATTGTGTTGAAATTGCTAAGTGTTATGTTTTGAAATTGTGTGTAAGTGTGATTGATTTCAAAACTATTTCGAGACTCAAGATGTCGTGGGGATTGTGTGGTAATTGCTAAGTGTTACGTTTTGGAATTGTGTGTAGTGTGTAATTGTGATTGATTCAGTTTATGTTGTTGAGAAAAACTTCAGAAAAATCGATTTCCCAATCGATTCTGTTAAAAGATATTTATCAAAATCGATTTGCCAATCAATTTGGCAAGTTACAGGGGCTCAGCCATTTATCAAAATCGATTTGGCAAGTTACAAGGGCTCAGCCATTTATCAAAATCAATTTGCCAATCGATTTGGCAAGTTACAGGGGCTCAGCCATTTATCAAAATAGATTTGCCAATCGATTTGGCAAGTTACAAGGGCTCAGCTATTTATCAAAATCGATTTGCCAATCAATTTGGCAAGTTACAAGGGCTCATCTATTTATCAAAATCGATTTGCAAGTTACAAGGGCACAACTACTTATCAAAATCGATTTCCCAATCGATTGCCCAATCAATTGATTTAAACCCAGAATATAGGTTTCACTGAAAACCTTTAAGAAATCGATTTTCTTAGTAAGAACTTTTATTTTGAGTCAGACAATTGATTGCTTAGTTGATTCATCAATTCGTTGGTCAGTGGATTTATTACTTGATTGTTTAAAACCTTATTTTGATTTCATTTTTACTTGGCAAGTATTATATGAACCTTTAGCATATGGAAAACCGTTTTAAAGTGCATGCTAAGTTGAAAGGTTATTTAGTGCTTTTAAAAACTTAAATGTTATGTGTTAATTGTTAATTTCGGTTGGTGACCCTTTACAACTATTGTGGAAATCTAGGCTTTGCCATCAGATGAGAGCCACGACAATCCTACCAGTTCGTACACTGCGGATGGGAATGTAGTTGGAAACACCTGACGGGAGCTATGTTAGGAGGATCTTGTGGGGCGCGTGAACATCACTCAGGATGTATAGTTTTGCGGAATGATCAGATTAGGTTGACGTATAGGGATTAGATGTGTTCCTTTTGGATTATGGTTATTTTCAATCGGAAGACTGTACCTATATTAATATTGTCAACATGACATTTTATTTTTGATGGGTTCCATGTACCACTTTTTGATGTGTAAATACTTTGGATTCATATTTCAAAACCTATTCCGCTGCTTGTAAATTTTGTCGACTTAATTGTCGTTTTGTTATGACTTAAATGTTTATCCAAAGGTATTTCCTTATTTATTTCTTTGTTTTATGAATTTGTTTTGAAAAAAAAAATACACTCTCGTTGTTAAAAATCGGGGTGTTACATTGTGGTATCAGAGCTTTGGTTTAGATTTCTTTGGGAATGTGGAGTTTTGGTTATAGATTGTAGGTCAACCTGCAGGTTGGGAGTTGTTATCTGATCATGCATCGGTTTAGGTGGTATGAGTTGTCAGGTCCAAAATAATTATTATGTGTTGATGTGCTCGGAAGTTAGTTTTGGAATTATTTGAAGTAGATTTAAGACTCTACTTGATGATGGTTTTGTAGGAAAACCATGCCGCCAAGAAGGAATGACGCTCCGAGAGCCAATGCTAATAGGGATGATCGAATGGCGGAGGCTATGGATAACATGTCTGCTTCTGTTGTTGCACAGACTGCTGCCAAGACTCAACGTGATCTTGAAAAGAGGGAAAATGAGATTCGTGCTGTAGAGTCAAGAGGATTAGAAGACTTTCGTCGTTACAATCCTCCCAAGTTTAAGGGGGATGAGAATTCAGCGAAAGCGGATCAATGGATCCAAGAATTGGAAAAGATCTTCAAAATGATTAACTGTCAGGCGGGAGTGAAGGTCAACTATGCCACTTATATGCTATTGGGGGATGCTGAGTACAAGTGGAGGAGTACAAGATTGTTGATCGGATCAACTCACGAGGAGGTGAATTGGGAATCATTCAAAAGGAAGTTTTTAGACAAATACTTCCCGATGAGTACCAGGACTAAACTAGGTGATGATTTTCTGAAACTGCATCAGGGGAACATGACCGTGGGCGACTATGCTTCTAAGTTTGAATCGCTATCAAGGCATTTCAGGTTTTTCAGCGAAGATATTGATGAACCATTCATGTGTCATCGTTTCCAAGACAGACTTAAGGATGAGATTCAAGACTCTGTCTTACCCTTGGGAATTCAACGTTTCCAAGTTCTTGTGGAAAAATGTAGAGAAGTTGAGGATATGAAGAATAAGAGGGCTAGCCGAGGAGGGAATTTTAGTTCAGTAGGGCCTAGTCGGGTGAATCATCAGAGCAACAAGGGGAAACAAGTTGCTAAACCTTATAATCGACCACAAAATAACAACGGTGGAAGACAATTGGGACGAGTGGTTCAATGCTTCCGATGTGGGGAAGAGGGACATTATGCTAGTGTTTGTACCCCTAATATTCTCACCTGGTACAATTGTCAGAAGACAGGGCACATGGCAAAGGATTGTACGACTCCAATGGTGGAACCAGTTGTTAATGTAACTAGGGCTACTTGTCCTACTGCTAGAGGACGCATTTATTGTGTGAGTGCTGAAGATGGGAATCCATCTGACCATCTGATTCAACGGGACTGTAAGATTGCATGTAACACTCTAACTGCACTTTTTGATTCCGGGGCAACCCATTCCTTCATTGCTATGGATTGTGTGAATCATTTGAAGTTATTTGTGTCTGCTTTACCTTTTGATTTGGTTGTATCCACACCTGCTAAGACTTTGACAGTAAATTCTGCATGTTTACACTGTCAAATGACTATTCGGAATAGGGATTTCTTGGTTAATTTGATTTGTTTACCTCTACAATCACTCAAGGTCATTCTTGGCATGGATTGGATGTTGTATCATTATGTGATCTTGGATTGTGCTCGCAAATTGGTTCTTTTCCCCGAACCAGGAGTTTAGTATCTAGCCGCTAACAAACTTCGAGTGTCGCTAAGAGAAGGAACTCATTAGTTTTTGTCTCTGGCTAATGCGGAGGCAAAGATAAATGTGAACATAAAAGATGTGATGCTTGTCAATGAGTACCGGGACGTATTTCCAACGGAAATTCCAGGATTGCCACCGGTAAGAGAAGTGGAATTTTTCATAGATTTGCACACAGGAATCGGACCTATTTCAATGGCACCGTATCGAATGTCGCCATTGGAATTAAATGAGCTCAAAGGCCAAATTGAAGATTTGTTGGAGAAGAAATTTATTAGACCAAGTGTATCGCCAAGGGGAGCTCCAGTTTTGCTAGTTAAGAAGAAGGACGAAAGCTCGCGCTTTTGTGTGGATTATAGACAGCTTAATAAGGCAACTATGAAGAGTCGTTATCCTTTGCAACACATCGATGATTTAATGGATCAGTTGAGAGGGGCCACGATATTTTCGAAGATTGACTTGAAGTCGGGTTACCATCAGATTCGAGTAAGGGAAGGAGATATTCAAAAAACTACTTTTAGAACCCGTTATGGACATTATGAATATCTTGTTATGCCGTTTGGAGTTACCAATGCACCAACAATTTTCATGGACTACATGAACATAATCTTTAATCCATTCCTTGATAAATTTGTTGTGGTGTTCATTGATGATATATTAATTTATTCAAGAACTACAGAGGAGCATGGAGAACGTTTACGTCAAGTTCTTGAGATTTTACACGAGAAGCAATTGTATGCCAATCTATCGAAGTGCGAGTTTTGGCTAGAAGAAGTGATTTTCTTAGGACATGTGATAACCAAGGAATGATCGTTGTAGATCCGGCTAAGATTGAGGCGGTTCTTGCTTGGAAATAGCCTTAGACTGTCACTGACATACGAAGTTTCGTAGGACTGGCAGGGTACTACAGGAGGTTTATTGAAGTTTTTTCTAAGATTGTGACTCCATTGACACAACTCACCAGGAAAGATCAACCGTTCGGATGGACAGAGAAGTGTGAGGAAAATTTTCAGTTACAAAAGAGAAAATTGACGACCTCACCAGTATTGGTATTACCGCAATCAGAAGAACCCTATGAAGTTTATTGTGATGCATCTCACCAAGGTTATCGATGTGTTCTGATGCAACACAAGAAAGCTGTAGCTTATGACTCAAGGAAATTAAAGATTCATGAGAGAAACTATCCTACTCATGATTTGGAGCTTGCTGCTGTTGTTTTTGCATTGAAGATCTGGAGGCACTATTTATATGGATGCATGTTCACCGTGTTCAGTGACCATAAAAGTTTGAAATATTTGTTTGATTAGAAGGAATTGAACATGTGCCAGAGACGATGGATGGAGACTCTCAAGGGTTTTGATTTCACACTGCAGTACCACCCTGGGAAGGCCAATGTAGTGGCTGATGCGTTGAGTAGAAGAAGTGTATCGGTGTCTTCAACAATTATGGCTAGACAACAAGAGTTGTGGGAAGCTTTTAGGGACCTACACTTGAACGTAGAGTTTGCACCTGGAATTTTGAAATTCGGAATGATTAAGATTTCGAGTGGACTACTTGAAGACATTGCAAATTCTCAAGATGACATCTTAATTCTGGAGAAGAGGAACCAAATAGTGCAAGGGAAGACAACTAAGTTTAAGATTCGATAAGATAATATTTTTCAATGTAATGGTAGGATTTGTGTACCATAAATTACAGATATGAGGAAAACAATTTTAGAAGAGGCTCGTAAGAGTAAGTTGAGTATTCATCCTGGAGCAATAAAGATGTATCAGGATTTGAGACAGAATTATTGGTGGCCAGGAATGAAGAAACATGTAGCGGAGTATGTATCAACTTGTCTAACTTGTCAGAAAGCGAAGGTGGAACATCAACGACCTGCTGGGATGTTGCAACCTTTAGATATACCTGAATGGAAGTGGGAGAGAATTTCCATGGATTTTATAACTGGATTGCCTAAAACAAGGAGAAATAATGATTCTATATGGGTGATAGTGGATCGATTGACTAAATCCACACACTTTTTGCCAGTAAAGACCACCTATAAGGTATATAAGCTAACAGAGATCTACATTGCTGAGATTGTGAGATTACACGGAGTACCATCGAGTATTGTATCAGACCGTGATACGAAGTTCACATCACATTTTTGGGGAGCATTGCACGAAGCGTTGGGAACGAAACTACGATTGAGTTCAGCTTACCATCCACAAACAAACGGATAGACTAAAAGGACAAATCAGTCCCTGCATGATCTATTGAGAACATCTGTATTAGATGATAGAGGAAGTTGGGATGATGTACTTCCTTTGAATGAGTTCACCTACAACAATAGTTTCCACGCAAGTATTGGAATGGCACCCTATGAGGCTTTATATGGGCGCAAGTGTCAAACGCCCTAGTGTTGGTATAAGGACGGTGAAAGTATGATTGTCGGACCAGAGATGGTGCAACAGACTACAACTAAGGTAAGGAAGATCAAGGAGAAAATGAAGACTCCACAAGATCATCAGAAGAGTTACGCAGACAAGCATCGCAGACTCTTAGAATTGGAACAAGGTGACCATGTATTTCTAAGAGTCATACCTACTACTGGAGTTGGTAGAGCCTTGAAATCGAAGAAGTTGACTCTGAAATTCATTAGACCATATCAGATTTATGCACAAATTGGGCCTGTTGCTTATCGGATTGCATTGCCTCTGATACTGTCCAATATTCATGACGTGTTTCATGTGTAACAGTTGAGGAAATATCTTGCAGATCCATCTCATGTGATTGAACCAGAAACAATCCAACTAAAGGATAACTTGTCATTCGAAGTACCACCTGTGAGAATTGATGACCGGAAGATTAAGCGATTGAGGATCAAGGATGTTTCATTGGTCAAGGTGATTTGGAACCCAAATACTGGAGATGCAACTTAGAAACTAGAGAGCAAGATGAGAGAACAACACCCAAAGTTATTTATCGACCCGTAGTTTCGAGGACGAAACTAATTTTAGGGGGGTAGTAATGTAAGACCCATAATTTTAAATTATACTTTATGTATTTTAGTGTATTTTGGTATTGAACTCTGAGGCTTTTTAGCCAAAGTTATTAATATTTTGGGAGTTTTAATGACCAAAAAGATATTTTGATGCCCGATTAAAATTACTCGTCGATAAATAAATTAAATTAACTGCGGTGAATCTTTTACGAAGAATTTAATTCTTGGGAGTTTTATTAAAAATATCTCGAGATGCTAAAAATTGTATCTGTCAATTGAGTTGCGATGATAGTAGATATTTTTAACAAAAAATGTGGTTTGGAGAGGTTATGGGTGAAATGGTAATTTTAATAAATATCTAGATATTTTGAGATATTTGTTAAAAGTAATTAATATATATAAATATATATATTTGTTTGGAGGGAAAAGAAAAGGAAATAGAAAGAAAATAAAATAGAAGGAAGAAAAAACCAAAGAAAGAAACTCTTCTTCCTCCTCCAGCCTTGCGAACTTCTTCTTCTTCCTCCTTTCTTCTTCTTTTGCCTCGCTTTCTTTTCCTTATTTTGCTTTAAGAAAAGAAACCCAAGGCCTGGTGGGTGGGAAAGCAAACAATTTCTCAGCTTCATTCTTCCTCGTTGATTTGAAAACGAAGAAAAACGGTGTTAGGGATTTTCATACCGTCGAACGCAAACCTTCACGTTTCATCTAGATCTAAGCTTCATTTCACAAAGAGATAGAAGGGAAAGTTGCTCACCTCCACGCTACGGTGCTGGTGAACTAACTATGGAAGCGACGTCGCGAGCGGAGATTTTACCGGATTTACTCGCGGTACCGTAATCGCACGTTAAAGCTAACGTTAAGGTAAGGGCTCCTTCTAAACTTTTTGTTTGAATTTTGGGACATATATGTGGTTGTGTGGAAAAGAATTTTGTTAGGGTTGAGGTGTTGATTTGTGGAAAAATGAATCTAAGGCTTTTATGGGTAAAATCTTAGAGTTAGGTTTTGGTGATATTGATGAGTGTTTTGTGGAAAATGAATTTAACTCATTTATGTATGATTTTGAGGAAATGAAATTTGATGTGTTTGAGTGGTGGATTGTGTTGAATTGTGTTTGTCGTAATTGACGTGTTCATAATTAATATTTTTAAATTTTGAGATGTGTTTGGGTGGATTTTGTGGAAGAATGATTTGATGTGATTTGGTGTGAATTGTGGATTGAATTTGTGAAATGTCTGAGTATGTTCGGTGTGGAATTAGAAAATCATTAGCATCAAACGAGTATTAAAAATGGGGAATCTTTTAATATCTATGTTTACTTAATGTTTGTAGTGAAAATAGTTAGAGTTAAATGAGTATCAAGGAATGGGGAATCTCTTAATATCTACGTTTATAAAATCGATTTCCCAATTGATTCTGTTAAAAGATATTTATCAAAATCGATTTGCCAATCAATTTGGCAAGTTACAGGGGCTCATCCATTTATCAAAATCGATTTGCCAATCAATTTGGCAAGTTACAAGGGCTCAGCCATTTATCAAAATTGATTTGCCAATCGATTTGGCAAGTTACAGGGGCTCAGCCATTTATCAAAATCCATTTGCCAATCGATTTGGCAAGTTACAGGGGCTCAGCTATTTATCAAAATTGATTTGCCAATCGATTTGGCAAGTTACTTGGGCTCAGCTATTTATCAAAATTGATTTGCCAATCGATTTGGCAAGTTACAGGGGCTCAACTATTTATCAAAATCGATTTGGCAAGTTATAGGGGCTCAACTACTTATCAAAATCGATTTCCCAATCGATTGCCCAATTGATTGATTTAAACCCAGAATATAGTTTTCACTAAAAACCTTTAAGAAATCGATTTCCCAATCGATTTGATTAGTAAGAACTTTCATTCTAAGTCAGACAATTGATTGCTTAGTTGATTCATCAATTTGTTGGTCAGTTGATTTATTACTTGATTGTTTAAAACCTTATTTTGATTTCATTTTTACCTGGCAAGTATTATATGAACATTTAGCATATGGAAAACCCTTTTAAAGTGCATACTAAGTTGAAAGGTTATTTTGTGCATTTAAAAACTTAAATGTTATGTGTTAATTGTTAATTTCGGTTGGTTACCCTTTATAACTATTGTGGAAATCTGGTCTTTGCCCTCAGATGAGAGCCAGGACAATCCTACCGGTTTGTATCCTGTGGATGGGAATGTAGTTGGAAACACCTGACAGGAGCTATGTTAGGAGGATCTTGCGGGATGCGTGAAGATCACTCAGGATGTATAGTTTTGTGGAATGATCAGATTAGGTTGACGTATAGGGACTAGATGTCTTCCTTTTGGATTGTGGTTATTTTAAATTGGAAGATTGTACCTATACTAATATTGTCAGCATGACATTTTATTTTCGATGGGTTCCATGTACCACTTTTTGATGTGTAAATACTTTGGATTCATATTTCAAAAACTATTCTGCTGCTTGTAAATTATGTCGACTTAATTGTCATTGTGTTATGACTTAAATGTTTATCCAAAGGTATTTTCTTATTTATTTCTATGTTTTATGAATTTCTTTTCAAAAAAAAAATACACTCTCGCTGTTAAAAATCGGGGTGTTACAGGAGACATGGTAGATAAAAGTCGATTAGACAGGAAGTTACCAAAATCATGAGTAGGTGAGGGAAGTTTTTGAGAGATAGTGGGAAAAGCTGAGGATGGGAGAGTGGATGTTTGATGAAAGAGATTGGAAGGAGTTGGAAGGTTTTTTGGAGAACATTTTGGAGGTAGTGGAGAAGGGTTAGGAAGTGGGGGAGAACATTTTGGTTTGGTGAAGAATGTTCTGTTGTGGTTATTTTTGTTGTGGTTTCTAGAGGATCAATAGGTTGTGATGGGAAAGGAACATGACTGGTAGTAGGACGTCGTCCTGCCGAGCGTTTGTTTTTCAATGAGGTGGGAAAAGATGATGGAGGAGTAGGAGTTGGAGCAGAGGAAGTGTTTCGCATGTGAGAGAGATTTTTTGTGGAAAACTTTGAGAGTTTGATCATAGATGTTTCAGATGCAAGAGAGACTCCAAAATACCTGAATATCTTAGTTAGAACCATGCCATAAGGTACAATATTTTTCCTGTAATCTTTGGTAGCTGCAAAAATCATGTGCTGGAGAATCAAATAGGGTAAGTTCAGTCTCTTGCAGTTGAGTAGATGATGGATTAGCACAGCATCATTATCAGAGACATACTCATGACTTCCACAGTGAGGAATCAGAGTATGTTGGCACATGTTATTAAACACTTTAGGAAGGGGCTTAAGATAGGTGGACAAGTAACGGGTGGTGTCTTCTTCAAACAGATCAGATATGACTTCAATCTTGCGAAGATTTAAGGTTGAGTACAAATAATCACCAAAGATAGAGGGACCTTCTTTGGGAAGCTGGAGAATAGAGGCCATAATATATGGAGTCAGTTTGATCTCCACACCCTTAATTTTTGAAATGAGGAGGGATTTGTCAGCAAATGTCTTGGCATTGCAATAAAATGCACGTACAACGTCAGGGTAGTAAGATTCAGAAATTTGTAAGAAAGAAGTCCAGCCAAGACCATCAGTGTGATGCTGAATAGTATTGCAATTGACAACGAGGTTGTCAAACACAAAGATTCTTCCAATCCCAACTGGGTGTTGAGCCCATTTTTCGTCAAAAAGTTTAGATTTGCAAGGGGAAATCAGAGGAGGAGGAGGAGTAGTTTGTTTCGGTTTCTTAGAGGGAGGAGATGGTTCAGAAGCATATGAGGTGGAGGTAGAAGAAGACTGAGGGGATGGAGAATGTTTGGTGTGTGTTTGTGGGGAGGGTTGTGGGTGGGGAGAAGAATCTGGAGGAGGAACTGAGGGAGCAGGAAAACGTTCTCGTGGTGGGGAACATTGTGGAGAATGTTCTAGAGAGGTGGGTTTCTGACAATTTTTTAGATTTTGTTTAGGGGCAAAAGTTTTTCTTCTCTGAGATTGTGGAACTTTTTTGCGAGCAAGGTATTGGGCAGTTGTCATTACAGTTTTTGTTTTCATGGGTTTGTTTTGTGGTTTGGATTGAGAGAGGGGTTCATTTTGTTTTGTAGGAGGAGAAACAATATCGTTCAATGATCTTTGTTTTTGGTTTGGAGGAGTTGATTGGGAGGGTTCAGAGGAGAAAGCAGATTTGGAAGGGGTGGTGGGTTTAGGGTTTGTTTGTGTTATTTCTGATATGGATGTTTGATTTGTGGGTGGTGTTGTGGCTGATGGTGTGTTTTGTGTTGGTGTTTGTGTTGATGGCGCTGGTTGTGTTGATGGTTCAGGTTGTGTTGATGGTTTTGTTGATGGAGTGGTATTGGTGGGTATTCTTGCTGAAGAAGGAGGGCATGAATAAGAAAGAATCATCACTTTCAGAATCTGAAAGAACGAAGAACAGAGGTTCAAAAGTTTTAGGGTTTGAAGATTTTAAAGTTCCAATGCCAGACTGAACTCTCATTGAACGTCGTGGAGGAGTGGTTTGAGTACGAAGATGTGGAGGAACTTGAGCAGTGTTAGGTGTGGGACGAGTAAACAGGGGTGGAAGAAGAGTAGACAAAGGATTCACATTTAGAATTTATAGGTTTGTGTTAGAAGGAGGAGAAGCAGAGGATGTTCGTGGTGGTGTTGGTCTAGGTGGTGGAGAGGGTGATCGTTCCATAGATTCATATGCAGAAGATGAAGAGTATGGTGTGCAGGGAAAGGCGTTTTTGCATGCCAACTGTTTGTTTCGAGCCAAAGTTGTTCTGTGGGTGAGAGGTTGAGGATGAAGAAGATGAACAGTGGAAATGGTATTTAGAGAGAGGAGTAATGAGGAGAGAGACTAACATATTTCTGACCTGAGGAGATGAAAGGAGAAGAAAGGAATAATGATGACTTGCTGTCCAATGGCAACTGTTTGTGCCTAGGGAAGGAGGAAAAGCATTTTGGGGAAAAGCTAAAGAGTGTGCGTGTCAGCACTCTTTCTTCAGACAAAAAGGCATGTGCATTAAATGCCAAGATTTGTCTTTTTGATTTGAGAGGGAAAATGTTAAAATAATGAAAATTGTTGGTATTTCAGAACGGAGAATGATGCGTCGTGAAAAGGAGACTGATAAACGTTCTCCGTTTTCAGCAGTAGCAGAATTTAACCAGAATTTTTGGGATTTTTCATAATTTTCAATTTTTCTTTGATCAAATTGAAACTATCCTCGACAAGAGGCTTTGTAAAAATGTCAGCAAGTTGATTTTGAGTATCAACAAAGATTAATTCAATATCTTTCTTATTGACATGATCACGAATGAAATGATGTTTTATTTCAATATGTTTTGATCTGGAGTGCTGAATGGGATTTTTCGACAAATTTATAGCACTTGAATTATCACAATAAATCGGAATACTGGAATAACTTACAGAGTAATCTTGGAGTTGATTTTTAATCCACAAAACCTGTGAACAGCAGTTTGCTGCTGAAACATATTCAGCTTTTGTTGTGGACAAAGCTATGGTGTTCTGTTTTCTGCAGGACCAGCTGATTAATGCTTCGCCTAAGAACTGACATGCTCCACTTGTGCTTTTTCTTTCAATTTTATCTCCAGCGTAATCAGCATCACAATATGCTATGATATAAAATGTGAACATTTTCTATACCAAAGACCAAGATTAGTGGTTCCAACAAGATATCTAAATATGTGATTTACTGTTGTTGAGTGAGATTCTTTTGGCGCTGATTGAAATCGAGCACATAATCCTACTACAAACACTATATCAGGTCTACTAGCAGTTAGATATAGCAAAGAATCAATCATTCCTCGATACTCTTTCTTAGAAACAGATTTGCCATTTCTATCATTTTCTAAAGAAGTAGATGGATGCATGGGGGTTGTCATGATTTTTGACTCATTCATTTTATATTTAATCAACAGATCTTTAATGTACTTTTCTTGACAAATAAAAATGCCTTTTTCATATTGTTTAATTTGAAACCCAAGAAAGTATCTTAGTTCACCCATCATGCTCATTTCAAATTCACTTTGCATAAGTTTTGGGAAATTTGAGCACAGTTTTTCATTTGTTTATCCAAAAATGATATCATCAACGTATACTTGAACAATGAGTAAATCATTTCCCTCTATTTTCAAAAATAAAGTGGTATCGATTTTTCCTCTTTGAAAATCATTTTTAATTAGGAATGAACTCAACCGTTCATACCAAGCCCTTGGTGCTTGCTTTAAGCCATATAGTGCTTTGGTAAGTCTGAAAACATGATTTGTTTTTGATTGACTTTCAAAACTTGGGGGTTGTTTTACATATACATGTTCATTTAAAAACCCATTTAAGAAGGCACTTTTAACATCCATTTGAAACAGTATGATAAGTTTATGACATGCATATGCAATAAGTAATCGAATAGCTTCTATCCTTGCAATTGGAGCAAAGGTTTCATCATAGTCTATACCTTCTTCTTGATTGTAGCCTTGAGCTACTAATCTTGCTTTGTTTCTAACAACTTTACCTTCTTCATCAAGTTTATTTCTGAACACCTATCAAGTTCCAATGATTGTTTGATCTAATAGATCTGGTACTAGAGTCCAAACTTCATTTTTCTCGAACTGCAGTAGTTCTTCTTTCATGGCATCTACCTAAGATTGATCAATGTTTGCATCTTTGATTGATTTTGGTTCAACTTGAGATATCATTGCCATGTTATTTTCATCATTCTTGAATGATTTTCTAGTTCTGATTCCATCAGCCGTGTCTCCAATGATTTGGGTTTGTGGATGATCTTCAATTGTTTTCCAGCTTTTTGGTGGAGAATGAAACGGAGATTGTTTATCAATCTCTATTTTCTGCAAACTGTTTTGCTGATGTGTTTCATTTGAAGTTTCTTCTTCCTCTTCCTTTTTACTTATGTCTAAGTCATCAAACTAATCAAATAATATATGCATACTTATTTCAACAATATTAGTTCTTAAATTAAACACTCTATAACCTTTAGACTCGGTTGTGTATCCAAGAAAGATTGCTTTATCAAATTTTGCATCAAATTTTCCAATAAGATCTTTGTTGTTCAAGATGTAACAGTAACAACCAAATATATGAAAATAGGAGATGTTTGGCTTCCTATTTTTCCAGATTTCATATGGCGTTTTGTTTATGATCTTTCTAATAGATACACGGTTTAAGATATAGCAAGATGTGTTTATGGCTTCATCCCAAAAACATCTTTCAACATTTGATTCTTCTAAAATAGTTCTTGCCATTTCTTGTAGTGTTCTGTTTTTTCTTTCAACAACTCCATTTTGTTGTGGAGTTCTTGCACATGAAAGATTGTGAGATATACCGAGTTCATCAAAGAAACTTTTGAATGAAGCATTTATGAATTCTCCTCCATGATCACTCCTTACAAAAATGATGTTGGATTCTTTTTCATTTTGAACCCTTTTACAAAATGTTATGAATGCTTCAAACGCATCATCTTTTGGTTTTAAAAATAGAACCCATGTAAATCTTTAGAAATCATCAACAATAACAAAACCATATTTCATTCCTCCTAGACTTGTTGTTTTGACAAGCCCAAATAAATCTGTGAAGTAGTTTGAGAGTTCTGTTTGTTGTCACAAAATCTTTTGCGTGAAAGCTACTTTTTACTTGCTTACCTTTGGCACATTCTTCACATATTTTGTCTTTCTCAAAATTAAGTTTTGGTAATCCTCTAACAAGATCAAGTTTGGAAATTTTTGAAATGGTTTTCATACTGATATGCCCAGCCCTTTTATGCCAAATCCATTTATCTTTACTAATTGATATTAAGCATGATTCATCAGGTAATTCATCAAGATATAAAGCATATAAATTTTTCTTTATTTTTCCAGAAAACAAAATTTCTCCAGTTTTAGCTTTCTTGATATCACATACCTTTGGTTTAAAAACGACTTCGAATATTGGACATCATTTATTTGAGCAGAGTTTGTCTTACCAATGGTTCCATTACCTTTAATTTGAGCTTGATTATCATTGCCAAAAGTGACTAAACCACCATCCTTCTTGACGAAGGTTATGAAACAGTTTTTACCTCCTGTCATGTGCCTTAAACAGCCACTGTCCAAGAACCAAGGCTTTCTCTTTATACTTGGAGAACCAACTTGCATGTGATATTTGTTCAGCCTTAGGTACCCACTTTGTTTTGGGTCCTTGAGAGTTAGTTTTAACATTTTCTTTGAAATGATATATCATTCCTTTATTTTTAAAGCTAGTTGGGTTTTTAGTTGTTGGTTTTGAAATACATTTAACAGTGTAGGTTTCAAAAGATTTCAGCTTTGGTTTAAAAGAGTTTCCAGACCGTTCAACTTGTGATTTGGAACTTTCTCTGTTTAGGAACCATCCTGGAGATTGTTCTCCGTTTTGCAGTTTTTTCTTTTTTTAATAGACTTTCTCTTTTCAATCTTTTCATCTATTTTTCTAAAATAGCAAGCAAATTCCACATGTCTTAGTTTTTTACAATAAGAGCATCTAGTCTTGCATTTTTCTTTCTTTATCAAAGATTCCTATTTGAGATCCCATGATATTATGAAAGGTTTCAGTGGCTTTAACGAAATTTAATAAATCTGTTTTGAGAAGTTCATTTTCATTTTTGAGTCGAATGTTCTCCGTTTGTAATGCATAACGTTCTTGACACTCTTGTTTTTCAAATTTTTTTTTCTTTCTACTCTTGAATGATATTTTTTAACAAATTGTTCTTAGTCTGACTTTCTTCTTTTTCTTCCTTTTCTTTATAAAATTGTTCTTTTAAGGAACTACATTTTTGAATGAGAAGATTTGAGTCATTTAATAAGTTATCAAATTCTTTTCCCATTTGTTTGCATAAACGACAAGGTTCAAAATTTATTACCTTTTCTTCCTCTATTTTTGCCATCAAGCATATGTTGGCTTCTTCTTCTTCTTCAGTCTCTGATTCTTCTGAATCATCCCATGTTGCCATCATTGATTTCTTTTTGAATGGAAATCGTTTTGTTGGATTTCTGTTTGAGGGACATTCTGCTTTGTAATGTCCTAATTTGTTGCATCCAAAGCACGTAACTTGACTCTGGTCAACCTCTGTTTTAGGAATTCTATTTTGAAATCCCTTCTTCTCACCATTCTCTGTATTTTTCTAGTGAGAAGCGCAATTTCATCAGCATCTTCTTGTTCATTTTCTTCTAGTTCTTCCTCTAGTTGTGATGTGATTTTTTCTTGATAAGCTTTTAGTGCTATTGCCTTTCGCTTCTTGGCTGGTTTGTCTTCTTGTAGCAGTACTTCATGTGCTCTTAGTGTTCCAATTAATTCTTCAATAGGCAGTGATTCAAGGTTCTTGGCTTGACTTATAACTGTTACCATTGGTCTCCAAATAATTGGAAGGCATCTCATGATCTTTCTTACTCTTTCTTGTACTGTGTAAGCTTTGCCAAGTGAATGCATTTCATTTACTATTGTAGTAAATCTTGAGTACATTTCATCAATGGTTTCTCCTTCTTGCATTTCGAACAGTTCAAATTTCCCTATACCAATGTCTATTCTAGTTTCCTTAACATGGCTCGTTCCTTCAAGATGAGTTTGTAATGTATCCCAAACTTCTTTTGCAGTTGTGCATTCATCTTCTCTTTCACTTTCTTCCCTACTTAAAGCACTTGATAAGAATAGTTGGGCTTTAGAATTTAAAAGTACCTTAGCTTTACCATCTCTTGTCCAGTCTGCTTCCCTTTCCAGGGCAGAGTTTGAGTCATTTTTATCAACCCTTGGTTTTTGTTTATAAAATAGAGAATGTTCCTAGATTAGCTTAAAATAGAAAATTAGTTTATGTTTTTTCTTAGTTTAATCAATTCAGTATAATAAAGAAAGAGATAGGAAGAAGAATACCACACAAAGATTTATCCTGGTTCACCGAACGTGGGTTACGTCCCATCCTCACACTGTGATATTTTCCACTAAGTGTTTAAAAGCAAAGAACCTTCTTGATCTTACAACACCTAGTCTAGATCACCCATGATATACTTCAATTTCTATTACTTTCCACCCAGAAAGCTATAATAATACCTATCTAACCTTGATAGGATGTAATCTTAAACAAATTATAAGCAAACTCTTATAGTTTGAGTTTTTATAATTTAATTATTTTGGTCAGAATATGAGATTTCTCAACTCTTGTTTGAGAATAGATTCTTTACAAAGGATCTAATGAGAATTGCACAAGCTAATATATGAAAATGAATTAGCAGCTGTTTCGCAAAAAGCAGAAAGTAAGATTGCCTCTGTTTTGTAGAGTTTCAAGTATGTAAGTGATTGATTTATGGATTTCTCAGCACTTGAGTTTCTTGCCTTGATTCTGGATATTGGCCTTCTATTTATAGGCTGTAGAGGTACTGAATGAAAGTATATAAGAGCTGTTGGAGAGGCTCTGCTTTTTGACTGAAACATTATTTCATAATAAAAATAATCTTGCTTTGAAATAGCTTTTTGACTTTATTGGTTTAACATTTAAAGCAGTTATGTCCTTTTTACAAAGAGCTCTTGACATTTCATCATTTAACTTCAATGGTACATTCTATGTCTTGAGTCTTGAGTGTAGCTAGAAAAGTTTGGAGGAGAATTAAAGACTATAACAGAGAAGATATAGTGTTTGACTTTCTATGGATTTCTCAGCACTTGAGTTTCTTGTCTTGATTCTAGATATTGGCCTTTTATTTACAGGCTATAGAGGTACTGAATGAAAGTAGATAAGAGCTTTTGGAGAGGCTCTGCTTTTTGACTGAAACATTATTTCACAATAAAAATAATCTTGCTTTGAAATAGCTTTTTGACTTTATTGGTTTAACATTTAAAGCAGTTATGTCCTTTTTAGAAAGAGCTCTTGACGTTTCTTCATTTATCTTGGATGGTACATTCTCTTTCTTGAGTCTTGAATGTAGCTAGAGAAGTTTGGAGGAGAATTAAAGACTATAACAGTGAAGATACAGTGTTGTTGTTGTTGTGCAGAAAACGGAGAATGATTAACGTTCTTGGTTTGTCAGTTTGAACTTTCTCGACTTTTGATTTTTTTGGAGTTTACAAACTATCATGACTTTTGTCTGTCTTTGAGTCCTTTTATTTTTGAGATCAACTAATGTTTTTGTGCTTGGATGAATCCTACTTGTTCCTTGCCATGTACTGATTGTATATCAATAAATTTCCTGGGCAGATTCTTTGTTAAAGATGTATAAAAAGTTTGATCAACATGCTATGATGAACTTTTTGAGACTGGAGATCATTCTCTGTTTTGATGTAGAATGATCTTGTTGCTGTCTTTTCTGCTTTGGCTTGATTCTGTTCTTAATTAAATTCACTCAAAAACACATGTTAAATGAACATGACATTTTAGAATCATAATTAACTTTCTTAATTAACCTTTGTTTGTTTTCATCAAAACATTAAATATAGAGTTAGTCTCAACACATTCCTAGTATTTTTGCTGCTATGCAAACTATCATTGCAAGACAAGCCCATCGGGATAAAGAGCAAGCAATTCTACAGGATTGAATAACAAATCAAGTTTCTCCCAAATTTGGTCTCGAACCACCTATCCCTAATCCTTCTCCAACATTTCAAGAACTTCCTCAGCCCTCATTATCTCCATCATCTAAAGCATCTTCGCCTTCTCTATCTTTCTGAATTCTATTTTAGCTTAGATCTCCTTTTCCTTTTTGCTATGACAAAGGGGGAGATATGTTTTAGATTTTAAATGTTGATCTCTAGTTGTCTTTTTATATCTACCTGTATTTTTTTTCTTTGTTTTGAACCACTCTATAATGATCTAAGAACTTCTTTTTTGTGACATTAATGAAATATCCTTATTTGGTTCAAATGCTTAGCACATGTTGAGGGGGAGTTCTTTTTATTTAAACTCTTTGAATTACTATTAGAATCAAAATTAAAATCTAAATTAATATGTTTTGTCATCATCAAAAAGGGGGAGATTGTTAAGATAAAATCCCAAATTAATGTTTTGATGATAATTAAACAAAAGGTTAATTAAGACTTTCAATTATGATTCATAGTGTTTTGGTATTTGACATGTGTATTTGAGTGTGTCAAAACAAGTTAGGTACCAAGTATTTCAAAGAAGATATCATTAAAATCATGAAAGCAAAAAACAGTTAAATGAAGATTGATCTTGAAATGTTCCTGGAAAATGAAGATCGATCTTGACATGATCTTGGAAAACGAAGATCAATCTTGGCATGAACCAGGAAAACGAAGAACGTTCTCCACATATGTCTTAAACAAGAATGATCAGTTTTCTTTGTGAAAGATTGAATCCGGGAAGCTTTATTCACCTCATAATAATCAAGGATCAATCTAAGTCAACATTTCTCCAAAATTAGAAGGATCAAAGACATGCCTCATGAAAAATAAAAAGCAAAATCAATCTTCATGTAAGGCATTTAGAAGTACAAGTATACAAGTTGTAAAGTGCACCTAAGTTGTACTTCAATTAAGACCTGCACGCTAGAAGTCATCTCAATCAACTGACATAAATCACAAGTACATGTCAGCTCATTTCCAACCCATTCGAAGAACAACCTTGGATTTCAAGAACACTCCTAGATCAGTTTTCATCACTCTTGCTTTTTGGCAGATCTTATCCATCTACTTCCACATGACAACTAGCCTTGTTTGAACTGATGTGAGTTGTCCTAAGCTCTCTTGAAGTCTATATGCAACTTCAAGATGAAGAACAAAACACAACTAAAAGTGCCAAGAAAAGCATCAATCCTTCAATCATACTCAAGCTTGTCAAAATCTTTTTCAAGCCTGCAGTTCTTTTCTTTTGTGTTGTGTTAGAATCAGTAATAACTGAGTTCTAAATACATAATCTATTTCTCAAACAAGATTTGAGAAATACTAAGATTCTAATACCCTTTAAATCATCACTTTGTAACTTAAGGCTATTTTTGATAGCATAGCTTGAGTAGTGTGTAAAAATCCTTTTAGGTTCTAAAAGGTAGCTTGCAAAATCCTTTCGGTAATAGTGCGAGGTAAACCTGTGTATAAATCCTTTCTATGTAGAAAGGTAGAAACTGTGTAAAAGATCAAGATTGATCCGTGAAAACCTAGAATGATCTTGCCTTGAGCACTTAGTGACAAATCTCACATTTGTGAGGACTGGACGTAACCCTTGCTTGGGTGAACCAGGATATATGCTTGTGTGATCTCTCTATCTCTATCTCTATTTATTATATTCTTTACAATCAGTTATTATATTGATAAACTTGATATTGTTGTTTTACACTAACCAAGATCAATCTTCGATTATAACCAAGATCAATCTTGAGTTAAGTTTTCAATTTTTAAACAGGAATTTTTTAAAATTGGCAATTATAATTCCAACCTCCCTTTCTTATATTTGACATTGTTACTCCATGGTTATCGATAGACTTGACCTTCTTTTTGAAACACACCTCCTATGGTTTTTTTAGTTATCAGTTTAACCTTTCTTTTCTTAAGGGTTTTTTTTATGTCTTATACTTAGTTTAATTTGGGCCTACCATGAAAAATAAAAAACAAACCTATTTGTTTGGAAGTTTTGTCCACTTAGTTTTTTTTTTATTATTAAATTTGAATTAATTTGCTTCAAAATTATATACCAAATTTCATAAAAAATAAACACAAATAAATATTTCATTAAAAATTAACTAGATGTGATATCTTTTTAATCTTTGAGTTTGTTAGGACACAAGTTGTGACAACTTGGTGGTTCTAAATCTCATTTTCCCAGATAAATTAAAAAATTAAAAACATAAATAAATTAATAAATAAAAACTATTAGAAGGTAACTAAAAATAATATATTTTAATCCCTGAGTTGCCGAATACAAATTATACAATTTGATATTTTTAAAATTTAATTTGGAGGTTTTAAGACAATTTTTAATTTGGTGGTTTCAAGACACAAGTTGAACTATTTGGTGGTTTTAAGCTCAATTTTAAAATCGAAAATAAAATATAATATTCTTAGACGTGACATCCTTTTTTACTCCTTGAGTTTGAGTTTTACAACTTGATCATCCTAAAACTCACATTTTAAAATAATTACTCAAATCAAATAAACTCATTTTTTTTTTGTCAAAAATATTTTTTATAACAAAACAAATTTTCTTTAAAAAATAATCAATACATCCGTATTTTCTACTAAAGAACTACGTAGCTTTGATTTCTCCATCGCACCAGGAGATACATAGGAGCAAGATCACATTCTTGTCAAGCATATTAATAAAAATTTCTTTTTTGTCCTCTATTTTTTAAACATACAGTTATTCTAAAATCATATTAAAAAATAATAAAAATAATTTTTATTCTTATTAAATAATAAGGAGAAATAAATATACTTAAGTTAATATTAATCTTGCACAATTAATTATAGGTTACCGTATTTTAACGAATGTCGTAGGATGCTAATATCTTCCCTGCGTATAATCAACTCCCGAACTCAAAATTTGGTTTCAAAAACTATATTTTTTTTTCTTTCTATTTTTAAGAGTTTCTCAATATTTTCCCTATTTTAAAATAAATTTTGGTAGAGACTCTATTGAATTCAATAAACACTTGAAATTTTAGCCCGTGAGAGCTAGCGACTCCACTGGGGATATTTTGGAGAGTCAAGCTTAATATAATTAATTGTGCATAATATTTTACTTTTTTTTTTATTTATTTGTTTGTTTTTCATTTTCTTTTACTTTATGTGTATATTATTTCTTAATAAGTATTAGCTGATAGTATATAACTCCTTTTGAGAGTATATGATTTTTACTTATTTATTTATTTTGTATATTATATATATGTTTTATTAGCATTATGGAGCTTTTGAATTATACTTATTCCACACCATACATTTTTACTGAGACATACACTTATGATTGGAACCTTATATCCAGGTTGGAACAAAACATTAAGTTTAGTTTCGAGGTTGCATAATGGTAGCCTTCGGGTCCTGTTTGGTTAGCATGAAGATCTCACCTTGAGTTTGATCTTGTTGAGGGTTTTGTCACTCCAAATAGTTTCCCTATTATTGCTGACTATATTCCAAAATAGGATTATTGGCTCTAGAAATTGTGTTTAGAAATATAGAGACACCTTTGTCAGAATTTTACTACATAAGCCAATAGACCCTTTCATCATAAGAATATCCTTATAAGCAAAAAAAATACCTCACAACATTCATTCAAAACTTTCATATCTCATGACATTGTTTCTTTAGCAAAATGAAAGGCATTTTACATCAATTTTCAAGATTGTTGGGGAATCATAAGGACGTTAGTCACATTTAAAATAAATTGGACAATCGAATCAGAAAAAATAAAAACTTTACTTTTAAAGTTCAAGCAACCTGACTTGAAAAGTTTAAGAGACATCAATAATCAAATGAAAACCATACAACATGAGAGTATATTTCATAAATATGGGAATATCCTAAATCTCTTTGCAGTGAATGTAAAAATAGAGGCCCTCACGACATTGGCTCAATCTTACGACCCTCTCTTAAGATGATTCACCTTTCAAGACTTTCAGTTGGTCGCGACATTAGATGGATTTGAACGAATATTGGGTTAATCCTTAGAGAAAGGAAATCCATATCAAATATAATGGGCAACCGCTGAGTTTAAAAGCAATTGCTGAAGTGTTGAAAATCGGCATACGAGAGTTTGCAAGTAAGAAAGAGGAAAAATGAGCTATTCATGGTTTTTCAAGAAAATATCTATAGCAAAACTTCCAGGATTTAGCCGTAAAAAAAATGAGGTACTTTTATAGATGTTTTGCAACTCATTATCTACAGTATGGTTTTATTCTCTAACCTTGATAATTTTGTAGATTTTGCTGCCATAAATGTCTTTTTGGCTTCTAAAAAATATAAACAAAATCCAACCCCCGCGGTTCTTGCTGATGTATACTACTCTCTCGTATGCGACATGAGAATACAGGGGGGGGGGAACAATTTTGTGTTGTGTTCCCGTCTTGTATACTTGGTTCATGTCCAAATATGTTCAAGAAAGGGTATCACATTGGAGTTAAAAGTAATCGTGAATGGGATGAGAGTATAAGTAGCCATACCGAGGACACAATTTCGTGGTATCATAGATAACAAGGGGTAGAGGAAGTAATATGTAAGTATGGAGATTTCCAAAATGTACCTTTCATGGGAACCAATGGATGTATTAATTACAATCCAAAGATAGCTTTGAGATAGCTTGGCTACCCTATGTGTGAGAAACCAGATGATAAGTCGTTGGAAGTTTTTGTTTTGCACAATACGGATATAGTAGACTAGGGGTGGGAATAGGCCAGGCCAGGCCAGGCTTTGAAAGGCCTGAGCCTGGCCTACGATTTACTTTTCGGCCTAAACCTGGCCTACGACCTATCATAGGCCTTTTTTTTTCGGCCTGGCCAGGCATTTTTAATAGTCTGGCTTGGCCTGGAAGCCTTTTTAAAAGCCTTTTTAAACGCATCCATTATTACCTCTTAAACAAATAAGGAACAACGACTGAGTGATTGACTAATTGAAACTACTACCAAATATAGAACCACTACCAAATATGAGACTATTGAATATGGAATGATTAATAAGTGATTGCCTAATTGATAGAATTTAAAATAGAAAATAATATTATTAATATAATAATAAAAAATAATATTAATAAATAATAAATACATATAGGTTGGCCTGTTAGGCCTAATAGGTTTTTTTATAAGCCTGAGCCTGACCTATTTAAATAAATATGCTTTAAAAACAACCTGAGCTTAGCCTTTTTATTAAATAGACCAGGCCATAGGCCCCTATGGACGGCCTAGCCTATTCCCAACCCTATAGTAGACCCACCAATGTTGCGAAGGATAAGTTGAGCTTGAGAAATGATCATTAGAAAAGGAAGAGTAGCCGGATGTAGAAGTTGCAGCACAAAAGAACCCTATCAACAATGGGTAAAGAAAATAGTGCAAGAAATCAAGTTGCCTTTTCACAGTGCATCCTCGAGTGATCAAAAAATACCAGAACCTACCCTTGTTACCAAGGAAGAAATAAAGAACTCAAAGCATCATTGTGAAAATTGAAAACTACAATCGAAAACACATGTAAGAGTCAGTTTATTAAGAGTCAGTTGAAAATTGAAAAAAAAAACTTCACATATGACACACCCGTATTTTTCAAAATAATAATAATAATAATTAAATAAAATCAAACCTTCTTTCCACCTCACCTCATTTTTTTTCAAATTCATTTTCCCCTTTCTTCTCTCTCTCCCTCTCGGAAAAATAATTCCCCC
>JBBPBT010000564.1:486943-498974 GCA_037974875.1 Cicer bijugum | reverse complement strand
CCCCCCCCCCCCCCCGCCATTTTTGTTGCTTTTTTTTCCTTTCCTTCTCTTTGCTTCTCCCCTCTCTATAATACTCAAACCCTCAATCCTTAAAAAATTAATTTAACATCCCCACAAGCATAATTTCTCATACTCCTACAAATCCTCTAGGTTAGGAATTTTCAGTTAGGGTTTATGCTCTAGCGAAAAGGGTACCCATCTCTTCAGAGTAGTTTATTGAGACTCATTGAGGTAAAAGCACAACTCTAACACTAGTATGAATATATAGAAAAAATTTAGTTTTGAGTAAAAATCTTATTTTGTGCTTAGAGTAGATTTAAATGACTTTTATGGTTTCCTAGAGTTAACAAAACTTTAGAATAATTTTTCTAATGTCTTGGGAATATTTTTATACTCAGATTTGTCAGCTAAGATCCTGGCGGTTACTTTGAGAGTTGTTAAAGAGAAAATTTAGATGATTCTCCATAATTGTGAGTTGACGACGATCATCATCATATATTTTATAATGCTATAATTATTATTTTACTTATTTTTTATATTGAACTATTTATTTAAAAATTTGAGAAACACAACCTTTGAAATTTATCTCGACTTTGTCAATTATTAAATTTAACAGTTGTTGTTATATAATATGTTATTAGTTTGATTTACGTATGAGTTAAAGTATTTAATTATTGAATTCTTATGCGATTGAATATGTTTTCCATGAATTACGATGAAATGATTTTAAGTACGTCTTTGGGAAATCGTTGTTATAATTATTAAATCGTTAACTGTGTTAGGTGCTCCTTGTTACCTCATTTTGATTAGGGAAAGTTACCCGTTAGGTGGAGTCGCCCCTATGAGAAATGACCTCCATATAAGGAGAGGGCTATCAACGAGATGTAAGCTCCCTAATTGATACGTGATGATGCATTGCGGGATTGAGATGAGAGGGCTATCCATTAGATGGAGCCACCCCTAAGGGAAAGGCCACCTGTAAGACCCTTAATTTTTAAATTCTAAATTGTACAATTTTAGGGTATTTTGTGTTGAATTTCTTAGACTTGTAGCCATTTTTTTTTGGTATATATTGAGGTAAATGCCAAAAATTAATTTTTGGAAATTGGATTAAAAGTATTTGTCATAAAATAATTTATTTACGTTGCAAAGAATTTAATACCAGACAATTTAGTTAAAAATATCACTCGTTGCTGAAAATTTATTTGTCAATTGTGTTGCGAAGAGAGTATATTTTTAACAAAAAGTGGTTTGGGAAGTGATGGGTGAAATGGTAATTTTATGAAATATCTAGATAATTTTAGGAAAGGAAGTAAAAAGGAAGATAGGAAAATTGAAAGAAAACATTTCCTCGCGAGAACGTCTTCTTTCCCTCCACGCCCGCGAATTCCTCCCTCTTTCTTCCTTCTCCCTTCTTTTTCATTTGCTTCAAGAAAAGAAACCCAAGGCTTAGCGGGTAACCTTCACTTTTCTACTAGATCTAAGCTTCATTTCCAAGAGTTATAGAAGGGAAAGTTGCTCATCTCCACGCTATAGTGCTAGTAAGCTAACTTTGAAAGCGGCGTCGCAAGCGGAGATTTTGTCGGAATTAATCCCAATTCTGTAATCGCGTGTTAAAGCTAACGTTAAGGTAAGGGCTCCTTCCAAACTTTTAGTTTGCATTTAGGGACTTATTTGTGGTTGTGTGGAAAATAAATATGTTGGGTTTGAAGTGTAGATTTGGGGAAAATGAATTTAATGCTTTTATGGGTGAAAGATTGGAGTTGAGTTTTTGGGAAAACGAATTTGATTCATCTATGTGTGTTGTTGAGGAAAAGAAATTTGATGTGTTCATAAATTTAAATTATGAAATTTTGAAGAAGAAACTTATGTGAATTGGTGGAAAATGAGTTTGATTCATTTATGTATGTTTTGAGGAAATAAAATTTGAGATGTTTGGGGTGTGGTTTGTGACACTTAATTTGGCATGATTTATGGTTAAAATGTGGAAATTTATGGGTGATTGATGATTGAACTTGTTGTGGATTTTGTGGAATTTGATCTGATCGAATTTAATGTATATTGTGGATTAAATTTGATGTGTGTGGTGGAAAATAAATGTTTGAGTATGTTTTGTGTGGAATTTGAAAATCGTTAGAGTTAAATGAGTATTAAAAATGGGGAATATTTTAATATCTCCATTTACTTGATGAATGTCTTGGATAGAGTCAGAGTATGCTCATGCATTTCATTTTACATGGCAACCGAATGGACCATGGTGATAGTGGTGACCGGATGGGCCATGAGATGATTCCATGTGATTTGTTGGTTCATCTTATCCTTACAAGGATTATCGCGTCGTATTGATATATGAGAGATTGCATTCTAGAACGTGTTGATTTGTGAGCCATTGCACTATAGAAAATTAGTATAAGGCATGTGATAGGTGATACAATTATGATTTACGCCCCTTCGAGGAGGGTTTTGATTGGAATTCTGAGTCCATGCATTTTGGCATATATGCATTGCATTAGGATGCTTGGCACGTGAGTCATGATTGATTCAAGATTATGATTGAGTGTTTGAACTCTAGTGGTTGTTGTGGTTGTGCCATAATTGCTAAGTGTGAATGTTTTGGATTTGTGTGTAATTGTGATTGATTGTAAAACCATTTCGAAACTAAAAGTTGTCATGGTGATTGTGCTATAATTGCAAAGTATGAATGTTTTGGATTCATGTGTCAGTGTGATTAATTGTAAAACCATTTCGAAACTCAATTTGTCATGGTGAATGTGCTATAATTACTAAGTGTGATTGTATGGATTTCTGTGTAAGTGTTGATTGAGTTCGAAACCCTTTTAAAAGCTAAATTTTGTTGTTTTTATGTTGTTTTCTGATGTGTATTCGAATACAGATGGTTGTATTCGAATACAGACATCCTGTTTTAGCTACTGACTTATGTGTAGTCAAATATAGAAGGTTGTATTCAAATACAAACATGTTGTTTTTGCTGCTGACATATGAAATAGCCTTGTATTCGAATACAGAGATGCTGTATTCGAATACAGGAGTGCAATTTTGTTTAAAACTTCATTTTTCAACTTTTTTTATGCATGTTTGGCATATGGAAACCCTTTTGAGGTTCATGCTAAGTTGAAAGATTATTTTGTGCATTTAAAACTTAAATATTATGTGTTAATTGTTAATTTCGGTTGGTGACCGTTACAACTATTGTCGAATAAAACACATCTAGTCCCTATACGTCAACCTAATCTAATCATTCTACAAAAAACTATACATCCTGAGTGATCTTCACGCGCCCCGCAAGATCCTCCTAACACAGCTCCAGTCAGGTGTGTCGAACTACACTTTCATCCACATGGTACTAACCGATAGGATGGTCCGGATTCTCATATGAGGGAAAAGCCCAGATTTCCACAATAGTGTAAAGGGTCACCAACCGAAATTAACAATTAACACTTAACATTTAAGTTTTGAAATGCACAAAATAACTTTTCAACTTAGCATGCACCTTAAAAGGGTTTCCATATGCCAAACATTCATAAAAATGGCTGAAAAATGAAGTTTTTAACAAAACAGCACTGCCGTATTCGAATACAACATCTCTATATTCGAATACAAGGCTGATTCAACATTCAACAGCAAAAAGAGCATGTATGTATTCGAATACCGCCTTATGTATTCGACTACACAGCAAGTCAGTAGCAAAACAGCAAGTGTGTATTCGACTACACAGTAAGTCAGTGGCAAAAACAACATGTCTGTATTCGACCAAAATGCATGGACTCGGAATTCCAAACCAAAACCCTCATCGAAGGGCCATAAATAATAATTGTATCGCCTATCACAGGCCGAAGTACTAAATTACCGAGGTGCTACCTATCACGGGTCAACACGATTTACTAAAAACATGCAGTCTATCGTAGACCTTACACGATGTGGCAATCACCACAAGGATAAGATGAACCAGCAAATCACATGGAACCATTTCATGGCCCATCTGGTCACCACGTACTATGAAATGCATGAGCATACTCTGGTTCTATCCACGACAATTGTTAAGTAAATGCGGATATTAAAAGATTCCCCATTTTTAATACCCGTTTAACTCTAACAATTCGGACAACAATCATTAAGTAAATGCAGATATTAAAATATTCCCCATTTTTAATACCCATTTAACTCTAACAATTCGAACGACAATCATTAAGTAAATGCAGATATTAAAAGATTCCCCATTTTTAATACACATTTAACTCTAACAATTCGGACGACAATCATTAAGTAAATTAAGATATTGAAATATTCCTCATTTTTAATACCCATTTAACTCTAGCAATTCTCACGACAAACATTAAGTAAACGTAGATATTAATAGATTCCCCATTTTTAATACCCGTTTAACTCTAATGATTTTAAAATTCCACACAGAACATACTCAAACATATTCTCAAATTAAATGCACTATTCACACCAAAACACATCAATTCATTTTTTTCACAGATTCCACATAAACACATCTCAAAATTTATAAGTATTAGTAATGAACACGCCAACCACGACAACCACAAATCATCACAACCCACAACTCAAACATATTAAATTTCATTTCCTCAAAAACCACACATAAATGAGTTCAATTCATTTTCCACAAAACACTCATCAATATCACTAAAACCCAACTCTAAAATTTCACCCATAAAAGCATTAAATTCATTTTCCCCAAATCAACACTTCAACCCTAACAAATTTATTTTCCACACAACCACAGATAAGTCCCTAAATGCAAAGTGAAAGTTTGGAAGAAGCCGTTACCTTAACGTTAGCTTTAATGAGCGATTACGGTACCGCGAGTAATTTCGATAAAATCTCTGCTCGCGATGTCACTTCCAAAGTTAGTTCACTAGCACTGTAGCGTGGAGGTGAGCAACTTCCCCTTTTATCACTTCTCGAAACGAAGCTTAGATCTACAAGAAAAGTGGGGGTTTGTGTTTGACGGTTTGAAAATCCCTAACACCGTTTTTCTCCGTTTTTGAATCAAAGGAGAAGAATGATGTTGAGAAATCCTTGCTTTCTTACTCACCAAGCCTTGGGTTTCTCTTCTTGAAGCAAAAGAAAGCAAAACAAAAAGAAAGAAGGAACAAGGATGATGGGTTTGCGAGGTAGGTGGAAGGCATCCTGGCTTCCTCTGTTTTCTTTTTCCGTTCATTTCCTTTCCACACACACACACACACACACATATATATATATATATATAACTTATATTAATATATATATATATATATATATTTATAATAATATATATACATACATATATATATATATATTATACTTAAAACTAAACCCAGACGAATATCTAACAACTCTTACACACCTCACTACATTCACACCTGAATCTAATTTAATAAAAATATCTACTCTCGTCCCAACTCAATTGACAGATAAATTTCCAACAACGAGTGATATTTTTGACCAAACTGCCCGATATTAAATTCTTCGTAACGTAAATAAACTATCTTCCGACAAATAATTTTAATCCAATTTCCAATAATATATTTTTGGCATTTAACTCACTAAATACCAAAAACTGGGCTAAAAGTCTAAGAAATTCCACACAGAATACCCTAAAATTGTATAATTTAGGATTTAAAAATTAAGGGTCTTACAAATGACATAACTAAAAAGGAGGCAATAGACAAGATTCACGGAAGAAACAAAGGGTTGAAGGATCTTACAGTATCCATTTGAATTGTGGTGGTGGATCTATGTTTGGTTATTAGGGGCAACAAAGACTCATATCTCAAAGAGGTGGTCATAGCGGTAGTCTTCTAGGACAGTGCAGAGTCGTAGATCAGATTCTGGAGCAACATCACAATCCATTTTCCTTTAGGGACATTCTGGTGTTTCTGCTACACGATGTTCTATTTGTGGTAGATTTCACTTTGGGAATTGCTCCAGAGATGGAAATGCTAAGGTGTGCTATCAATGTGGCCAAGTAGGTCACATCAGGAGGGATTGTCCTGTAGACACAACACATCCATCATCTAGTTATGCATCAACACCAACAGATTTGGCATGTTCTCAGGCTCATTCTGCACCTATGCATCAAAGTGGAAAATCTTATGTTAGAGTTTCAAGAACATCTCAGCAGGGAGGTAGAGGATTTGGTGGAAGAGGTGAGATACTAGTAAGGAGAGGTCACACACGATTGTTTGCTTTGACTCGTTAGGATGCTCAGACATCCAATACAATAGTTACACGTATACTTTCTATTTGTTCTAGAGATGCTCATGTTTTGTTTGATCCTGGAGCTACACATTCTTTTGTATCCTCGCGGTTAGCTACTCGACTTGGTAAATGTTCATCTTCTTTAGAAGAACCTTTAATTGCAGCTACACCTGTTGGAGGAAATTTGCTTGCTAAGTCGGTGTATCGTTCTTGTGATATAACTATTGATGGCAAGTTGTTGTTGGTAGATTTAATAGTTATTGACTCGATAGATTTTGATGTGATTTTGGGTATGGATTGGTTGGCTTTTCATCATGCCACTTTGGATTGTCATGACAAAGTGGTGAAGTTTAAGATACCCGAGCAATCACTTTTCACGTTTAAAGGAGAACATTGTTAGGTAACACATAACCAAATCTCAGCCTTGGTAGCTAGCAAGTTAATGAGAAGAGGTTGTCAAGCACACTTAGCCATGGTAAGGGATACACAAGTTGCAGAAGAGAAATTGGAAAAAATTCCAATAGCATGTGAGAATTTCCAGATGCTTTTCTTGAAGAATTTCCTAGGTTGCCACCTGATAGGGGGATTGAATTCTCTATAGATTTAGTTCCAAACCTTCATCCTATATCCATACCTCCTTATCGTATGGCCCCAGTAGAACTTAAGGAGTTAAGGGAGCAACTTTAAGATCTTCTTGAAGGGTTATATTCGTCCAAGTTCATCTCCTTAGGGAGCACCAGTTTTATTTGTTAAGAAGATATATGGATCCATGCAGTTGTGTGTAGACTATAGGCAAATAAATACAGTAACTGTAAAAAATAAATACCCTTTGCAACGCAATGATGAGTTGTTTGACCAACTTCAAGGGGCTCAATGTTTTTCAAAGGTTGACTTGCGGTCGGGGTATCACCAATTGAAGATTAAAAGGGATGACTTAACGAAGACAACTTTCCATATGCGTTATGGGCATTATGAATTTCTGGTTATGTCCTTTGGACTTACAAATGTCCCAACGACTTTTATGGATTTGAAAAATTGCGTTTTTAAACTATTCTTGGATCAATTTGTGATTGTGTTTGTCGATGATATCCTTGTTTATTCCAAGAGTAAAGAAGAACACGAGTGACATTTAAGGTTGGTTTTGCAAACCTTATGAGATAAACAATTATATGCCAAATTCTCAAAATGTTAGTTTTGGATAGATAGTGTGACATTTTCAGGTCTTGTTGTGTCTAAGAATGGAATAAGTGTTGATCCATGTAAGGTGGAAGCATTCCAAAATTGGCCCAGACCTACCACAGCGAAGGAGATTCAGAGTTTTCTTGGTTTAGCCAGATATTATGGACGTTTTGTGAAGGATTTCTCAAAAATTGCATCTTCATTGACTAGGTTGACCCAAAAGAAAGTTGAGTTCTGATAGACTGATGCATGTGAGGAAATCTTTCAAAAACTGAAGGAGTACTTGACGTCAGCATGTATTTTGGCATTTCCTATAGGTGGTGAAAGTTATGATGTTTATTGTGATGCTTCTAGAGTTGGTCTCGGTTGTGTACTTATGCAACAAGGTAAGGTTATTGCAAACACATCTAGATAACTCAAGAGGCATGAAGTGAACTATTCCGCACATGATTTGGAAATGGCTGTAGTTATTTTTGCTCTTAAGATTTGGAGGCACTCTCTATATGGTGAAACTTGTGAGATTTATACCCACCATAAAAGTCTTAAGTATATCTTTCAGCAGCAAGACTTAAATTTAAGACAAACAAGATGGATGGACCTCTTAAAAGATTGTGATTGCACAATCTTATATTATCCAAGGAAGGAAAATGTTGTTGAAGATTCTTTAAGTAGGAAATCCATGGGCAATCCCTCTCATATAGCAGAAGTAATAGTTAAAGAATTTCAAGAAGTTGTGGAAAGTGGAATTCAATTTGAACTTGGTCATTCAAGGTTATTTTTAGCGCACGTACAAGTTTATCCAATAATAGTTAATGATGTCAAGGAAGCTCAAAATCAAGACCCATACTTGGTGAATATGGTAAACAATGTTCAAAATGGTAAAATTTCAGACTTTTCAGTTGATTCTGATGGAGTGTTGAGGTTGAAGTCTATGTTGTGTGTTCCAAATGTTGGTGGCTTTAGGAGGAAAATTTTAGAGGAGGCTTATCATTCTTCTTACATTATCCACCATAGTGCTAATAAGTTGTATCAAGACTTGAGAGAATTGTATTGGTGGGAAAGGATGAAGAGAGACGTAGAAAATTTTGTCTTTAAGTGCTTAGTGTGTCAACAAGTAAAAGTTGAGCACCCCAAAAGCTTGTGGGGTTACTTCAACCTGTTGAAATACCTTAGTGGAAATGGGAAGGCATCGCTATGGATTTTGTCATAGGATTACCATGAACCCAAAAGGGTTATGACTCAGTGTTGGTGATTATAGATCGGTTAACCAAATCGGTACACTTTTTGCTTGTGAAGACTATGTATACTGCACCTCAATATGCTAAACTTTATTTGGATGAAATTGTCTCTTTGCATGGTGTACCGATGTGGATTTTTTCTGACCGTGGGGCTCAATTTACTACTCAATTTTGGAAGTCGTTCCAAACTTCATTAGGAACTTGTTCGAAGCTTAGCACAACTTTTCATCCTCAAGCAGATGGTCAGTCTGAAAGGACTATACAAATATTGGGAAGATATGCTTCATGCTTGTGTTCTGCATCTTGAGGGTAGTTGGGATCAATATTTGTCCTTGATGAAATTTGCATACAATAATAGTAATCAATCTAGTATTTAGATGGACCCGTTTGTGGCTTCGTATGGAAGACGGTGTAGGTCTCTGATAGGGTGATTTAGATTTGGTGAAGCTAAATTAGTCGGTCCAGGATTGGTTCAAGATGCCATTGAAAAAGTTAAATTGATTTGGGATCGCTTAGTGACAGTTCAAAGTAGGCAAAAATCTTATTTTGATAAGAGGTGTCGTCCCTTTGAGTTTTCAGTGGGAGAACATGTATTCCTATGAGTCTCACCAATGAAAGGAGTTTTGCGATTTGGTATTAAGGGGAAACTAAGTGTAAGATTCATTGGACCATTTGAAATTTTAGAAAGGATTGGACCAGTAGCATATCGCTTAGCACTTCCACCGGATCTCTCAGGAATTCATCCAGTTTTTCATATTTCGATGCTTCAGAAGTATCTTCATAGCCCTTCTCAAGTGATTTAATCATGAAGATGTACTGTTAGATGAAAGTCTTGTTAGACATGAGTCCTCCTAATCATGATTTTGACATAATTAACAAACATAGAATGTTCATGCATCATTTGATAAAACTAACAGTTTGAACCAAGTTAAATTTCAGGAAAAACAATCAAGCACTATACACTTGGACACAAGCTTGGAACACAAGGAATCAAGCAAAAAGTAGAGAATGTGCTAGAGAAAGATGCAATTCTGTCTAGTGTCATTAGTGCTTGTAGTAGTTAGTTATTAGACTTATCAATGTGATTTCATTCTTAAGTATTTGCCAAGTTAAAAATGAAATCTTAAAATTAACAAGTAAACAAATCGATTAGCAAGTCAATTGAGGAATCCATTGCGCAATCGATTGCTTGACTTAGAATTAGAGTTTTCACTAAGTAAATCGATTGGGAAATCGATTACTTGAAGGATTTTAGTGAAACCTGAACTCTGGGTCTAAATCAATCCATCGGGCAATCGATTAGTAATTCAATTGAGAAATCAATTTTGTAACTTATAAAGCCAAACCAACACTTTGCAAATCGATTGGCAAATCGATTCAGAAAACTATTTTTCATCAGACTTGGCCTCTGTAATCAACCAATCGATTGGACAATCGATTGGGACATCAATTGAGAAATCGACTTGTTGAGTCATAGAGCTTACCACTTACTGAAACAATCGATTGGCAAATCGATTGTAAAAATTTTTTTGATCAGACTTAGCCTCTGTGATCAATCAAATCGATTGAGACATCAGTTGAAATTAGTTTCTTAACTTGCAAGATATAGACTAATCGATTAGGTAATCGATTGAGAAAATTAAAATGCTTAATCATATATTAGACACAAGTTCCAAATCGATTGGCACATTGATTTTCAACTAAAGGCTTAGCCATTGTAACTATGTGAGTCGATTGGTAAATCAATTGAAATAAAACAGCTGAATCACTGTGACAAGGCAAATTGATTGACGAATCGATTCGAGCAAAATAATGGAGTCACTGTGATCAGTCCAATCGATTGACAAATCGATTGGAGTAATTGTTTGAGTTACAGCCAAACTGCCAAATCGATTTTGAGAATAAATATGAGTCGAATGAGTAATCGATTGTTTTGATCTCGTTGTTGGAACAAAACACATCTAATCGATTACCCAATCGATTCAGAGATGAACTTGTTTATGTTTCTGATTTAAGCATTAAAAGAATCGATTGGCAAATCGATTCATTCATATATTTTCAAGAACCAAGAAAAACAAGAAACCTGATAATTGATTGGGCAATTGATTAAATCATTTTTAAACCTTTACAACATCGATTGATGAATCGATTTTACTGCTGTTTTTCTTAACATATATAAGCTGACTCAAATCACTTTTTCTCATAACCTTTGGATAAACTTTGATATAACTTTTGAATAACTCAGACAATAATTCATTCACGTTTTTCATAACACTGAGATCTGAAAAAGTACTTTGAGAAAAAGAATTCAAAACACACTAAACACTATCTTGGCAAATCCTTATGGTGTGCATTTCATAGATTGATTGAGTCGCCTTTATTAGTTGGTCTTCGATCTTTTGTCATCCCTGTAAACAAAGTTTCGTAAAGAAAGTTTTGTAAAAACCCAGTATAGAAACTGGTAACTATCTTCGTTGATGAGGGTGTTCATCAAGAAGAAGTTTCATCGCTATCTTGGGAGAGTTTGATGATTAACTCGAGGGATACGGTGGGTGCGCAATAGAAGCAAGAGAGTTAGTTTTTGGATAGATAGACCGTGTGAGCTGGACAATCTGTAAAACACACTCTAGACGATTCTATTGGAAAAAGGTTGAAATCGGTTCGATTTCGGGACTGGATGTAGGCTGTCATATTGACGGCCGAACTAGTATAAATCTCGGTGCACAATTTTCTTATCCCTTACTCTTTATTTCAATATTGCTTGTATGGTTAATCTTGAATGTTTGTGTTAGCAAAATTCTGTCTTGATTGATATGTTGAATGAGCATTGTATGTGAACACTTAAATTGATTTACATGCAATTTTCTTCCTGAATAAATGCTGTAAATTGTATTGGTTAAACTGATTAGTAATCTTGGAAAAATTAATAAAGACTACTATATAAATTGTTAACAAATAGAGGCCATAAATTCCTAACAAGTCTATCATACGTTGAACATACAGTAGCTATATTAAATCTCCGAGTGAGACGTTTACGCTCAAAGGATATCGTTTCAATAAAAGTTCTTTGGCGTGGTCCATCCGGGGAAGAAACTACTTGGGAACCCGAAGAAATCATCCGTGCAAAGTACCCACACTTATGTTGAAATTCAAGGTTAGTAGTTTTTATTAAATAAATAAAAAGTGAAATAAATTTGAGGATAAATTTATAAGGGATGGAGATTGACACACCCGTGTTTTTCAAAATAATAATAATAATAATATTATTATTATTATTATTATAATAATTAAATAAAACCATACCTTCTTTACACCTCATCTCTTTTTTTTTTCAAATTCGTTTTCCCCTTTCTTCTCTCTCTCCCTTATGGCAGAATACTCCCCCC
>JBBPBT010000564.1:469721-486900 GCA_037974875.1 Cicer bijugum | reverse complement strand
CCCCCCCCCCATTTTTGTTGCTTTATTCTTTCTCTTTCCTTCTCTTTACTTCTCCTCTCTCTATCATACTCAAACCCTAAACCCTTAAAAAATGAATTTAACATCCCCACAAGCATACTTTCTCATCCTTCTACAAATCCTCTTGGTTAGAATTTTTTAGTTAGGGTTTATGCTCTAGGGAAAAGGGTACCCATCTCTTGAGAGTTGTTTATTGTGAAAGATAAAGACATGCCTTGGAAGGACTGCTTTTCAAAATTGGCAATGCTAGCTAATCAAAGAATCATAAAAATTCCAAAGCATCTAAGAGAGGTTAATGCGATAATGCGTCCGCTCAATACTCTAGTAAAAGTCTGCAAGTTCGTTGAATAATTCAAATATTTGGTAGACGACTTGAGGAGAAGATTGTTGTCCTATTAAAAAAGAAGATTCAAGTACCATAGTCAATGTAGTTTTTAATCTAAATGTGACATACTATTTTTCTAATCAATGAAGGATTTTCTATTTTGATTTCTAATTCCCATATTTATTGCACTAATAATTCATTTTTGCTAAAAAAAATTTACATAAGGTTTATGATTCCCCAACACCCAACTATCATGTAAAAAATAGAGATAATTAACTAATTGATTTCATCTTCATTTCATTCATATTTAATACATACTCACATAATTTTATTTATTTATTTAAAAAAAATCAATAAATCTATTTCCCCGACAACCTTATCGGACTTACGCAAAGTCAAAGATTATGGAAGAACTTGAGAAAAACCACGTGATGAGAGTGGATGTGAACCAATTGAAAGACAAGGTTGATCAAATCCTAGATGCTATACAGGGTTATGCCAACCAATAATTTTCACCCACCAGGCTTTGCCCTGACTACCCACCTTTAGTCATCAACCCTACGTATGGTCTCCCACCTGTTATACTCCACCTTTAGTCATCAACCCTATGGAAAATAACCCAAACCACTCAACTATCAACCCCCAAAACCTAAACCAGTCACAAATCCCATCTCATCTGGGATACGTGCAACCCCAAAACACTATACGCTCAAAACATATTCCATTAAGGGCACCCCAAGTACCCCATTTTGATACTAATGGAAATTGGCAACTACCTCAATTTATTAGTGAAGATACATAGTTGAAAGAAAAATTCCATGTTTTAGAAGAACGAATAAAAGCAATTGAGTGGGGCATCATTAATTTGGTATATGCATCTCGAGCAAAATGGATTCTGCTTATAATGACAAACTTCTCATCCATTTTTTTCATGACATTTTGAGTGGGGCATCATTAAATTGGTATATGCATCTCGAGCAAAATCGAATTCGTTCATGGTAAGATTTGGCCGATGCCTTCTTGAAACAATATAGGTATAACATTGACATAGGCTTTAACAAGATGCAATTGCAAAATTCATCCACAAATGAGAATGAAACATTCAAAGAATATGCACAACAGTGGAGAGAAGTGGCATCGCAAGTAGATCCTCCTTTATTTGAAAGAGAAATGGTTGGTGTGTTTATGGATACTCTCTAGTGACCCTTTTAGGAGTGGCAAGGTTGTTTGTGGAACGAGTGCTATGAAGAAACCCCATATGGGATTTACAAAGAAGAAAGTAGGGGATATTAATGTTGTAATGGCAAACCCAAGCATCTTTTATTCTCCAACCATGAATTCTTATCGACCTCCTAAATTTCAGCCCCTATTACTCCGAATTCCCTAGATTTCCTATCCATATGTGACTACAACTTCACAAGCTCCATACCTCCAATATCGCCCTTCAAGGCCACCTTATTATATACCACCCTTGGTCCAACCACCACCTGTCACATTTTCCCAAAATGTCCAATGGAACCAAAATCCAATCCCAAATCACTACAAACCACCAGTTGATTGAGAAAAGAAAATAACTCATTTTGACCCGATTCTTGTGACAGACAACCAATTGTTATCTCACCTACTCTAGAATTCAATGTTAGTCCTAAGACCAATGAAACCTCTAGTACCACCATTCCCTAAATGGTATAACCCAAATGCAAAATGTGAATACCATGCAAGATTCGTAGGGAATTTCGTCGAAGATTGACAAACCCAAAAATCTAAAGTGCAAGAACTAATTAATGAAAAATAGCTTATCTTAAAGGAAGACAGTCCCAACATACGGAGTAATCCTTTGTCACGCCACAGGGATACATCTATCAATCTCATTGAAGATGAGATAGACGATTATATAAAAGGTGATCACGTATAGACCATAGAGCCATGCATTGAAAATGATAGATCTTTCCCAAGATCATTGTAAATCCTCCATAGAAAAGAGAATCGCACGCCAACTCATAGCAGGAAAATGAAATAATTGTCCAAGCACCAACCTCTTTTCCTTATGAAAATAACAAGGCGCTACCATGGAATTATGAAGTCACATCCCATTTAGTCAAGGAGGGTCATGGAGGAAAAGGGAAAGAAGTTGCATATCATGCCATAAAAGGATCGAAAACTTGCAAAAAGACGGTGCATGAAGAAAAAGCTAACAAATTCTTGCAGTTTTCAAGCAAAGTGAGTATAAGGTGATAGATCAACTAAATCAAACCCCTTCCATGATATATGTTCTTTCTTTGTTATTAAACTCCTGATCATATAGAAAGACATTGATGAGGTTTTAAATGAGGCCAATGTTACTCAAGGTATCAATGTCGACCAGTTTGATGAAGTTGTCGGTAACATCACTACTAGTAGCAGCTTGTGTTTTAGCGAAGATGAATTACCAACTGATGGGATAGAGCTTAAAAAAACACTATACATCTTTGTGAAGTGTCATGATCATATTCTTGCACGGGTGCTAGTTGATAATGGTTCGTAATTGAAGGTCATGCCAAAATCAACACTCTCAAAACTATTTGTTGATGGAGCCTGCATTAAGCCCAGTTCTATGGTGGTGAAAGCATTTGATGGATCCAGGAGACAAGTTGGTGAAATTGACCTTTTGATTCAAATCGGACCCCATAACTTTGGAATAACCTTCCAAGTGATGAATATTAAACCGACGTATAATTGCCTTTTAGTGAGATTATGGATTCATGTTGTTGGAGCGATGACATCCACTCTCCATCAAAAGCTAAAATTTATAGTGAACGATAAGCTGGTAATAATATCTGGGGAAGAAAAGGAGAAAGCCATAAAGACTTCCTTCCATGCATTATAAATTGTCAATGTTGTCTTCATAGGCGAAGGATCTCGCTTAAAGGAGCCAAAACTATCTACCAGATCATTGAAGTCTACCAAATCCATGTTGGAAGGAGGAGCTTTTCTTAAATTTGGGAAATTAACAAAAATACTTGAAAAAAATGATAGTTATGGGTTGGAATATGTACCTACCAAAGCTGATAAAGAAAATGCTATGAAGGAAAACAGAGACAGTAAGATGGCTTGTTGGGAAAATCGACTACCAAATTCACAAAAGATCCCTATTTGTAACATTCACGAAACCTTTCAAAGCGCTAGAATAATATAAGATGATCAGGTGGTTGTTGTGAAAGAGGATCATGTTGAGGATGATAACCTCAAATTAGTGTACCCATGTCCTCCAAACACCAGTCTCAACAATTGGAAGATCATCGAGTTTCCCGTGTTTGTTAATTAATGTTCAAAGTAATTGTGTATTTTAACTCCTTTTGCTCTACCCAAGGCTATAAGGATAACTAATTAGGGTACTTTATTTCAATTCCATTGTTAATATCAATAAATGCATTTTTGAATTCTCCAACTGTTTTTATTTTTCTCTTTTCCTTTTTTAGCAATCTTTATTCATATTATCTCTTTCATTTTCCTCTTACTTTAATCAATGTAGAGTTGAAAATGAACATGTCGAAAATAACAGCGCTAGAACCCATTCTTTTAATTTTAAACTCCCAATTAATCATGCTGATGAGGATTGTGAAGACGATTATGAGCCTCCCTCAGATCTAGAATGGCTAATGGAACATGAAGCTAAGATAATCCAGCCATATAAAGAACATGTTGAGGTGATAAATTTAGTGACTGAATATGATTAGAAAGAAATTAAAATTGGTATGTCTATGAAAGAAAGTGAATGACAAAAGTTAGTTAAACTTTTGTTTGACTATGTGGAAGTCTTTGCATTGTCATATTAGGATATGCCTCAGCTAGATACTAGCATAGTTGAACACAAGCTACCACTGAAGTCTAAATGTGTCCCAATTGAAAAAAAAAAACTAAGGAGGATGATGCATGATATGTCACATAAAATTAGAGAAGAGGTCAAGAAGCAATTTGATGTTGGTTTCTTAGCAGTGGCAAAATACCCTCAATGGGTAGCTAATATTGTCCCAATTTGTAAGACCCTAAATTTTCTAAATTCAAATTTATGCGATTTTAGGGTATTTTGCATTGAATTACCTACGCATTTAACCCATTTTATTTTATTTTGTGAATTAAGTACCAAAAATATATTTTAATTAGAGTTATTAATATTTTTAATATATGTATATATTTATATATATTTTTTGAGACCCGATTAAAATTATTTGTCGAAGAATAATTTAATTATGTTACGAAGAATTTAATATTAGGAAGATTCTTTTAAAATGTCACTTGTTGATGAAAAATGGACTAGATTATACCTAGTGCAAGAACAAATAGATTTAGGGTATCACCATGGATTTTGTCACAGGATTACCGCAAACACAAAAGGGTTATGACTCAGTGTGGGTGATTATAGTTCTGTTGACCAAATTTGCCACTTTTTTCCTATGAAGACTACTTATACTATAACAGCCCGTTTTCTAGCACCGAGAGTGTATATTTTTATTTTTAAAATAGATTCATAATAACAGAGAAATAAAGAAAGAAAATACCATTGGATAAATATTTAAGTCGTACACAAAGACAAATGAGTCAACAGAATTTACAAGCAGCAGAATAGTTTTTGAAATACGAAACCAAAGTATTAACACATCAAAAAGTGGAACGTGGACCCATCAAATAATATGTCAAGGGGACAACATTGGGAAAGGTACAATCTTCCAAATTAAAATAGATACAACCAAAAAGAAAGACCTCTAGTCCCTATATGTCCACCTAATCTAATCATACTACAAAAACTATACAACCCAGGTGATCTCCACGCGCCTCGTAAGATCCTCTAACACAGCTTCAGTCAGGTGTGTCCAATTACATTCCCATCCACAGGGTACTAACCGGTAGGATGGCCCTGGTTCTCATCTGAGGGCAAATCCCATATTTCCACAATAGTTGTAAAGGGTCACCAACCGAAATTAAAAATTAACACATAACATTTAAGTTTTCAAATGCACAAAATAACCTTTCAATTTAGCATACACCTTAAAAGGGATTCTATATGCCAAACATTCATAAAAAAAGTTGAAAAATGAAGTTTTTAACAAAACAACATTGTTGTATTCGAATACATCATCTTTGTATTCGAATACAAGGCTTTTTCAGCATTCAGAAACAAAAATAGCACGTTTGTATTCGAATACAGCCTTCTGTATTCAACTACACAACAAGTCTGTAGCAAAATAACATGTATGTATTCGAATACAGAAGTCTGTATTCGACTACACAGTAAGTTAGTGGCAAAAACAACATGTCTTTATTCAAATACAACGTTTTGTATTCGAATACACATCAGACAACAACAAAAACATAACAAAATTTAGCACTTTTCAGCTTTTTAAAGGGTTTCGAAATCAATCAACATTTACCCACAAATCCAAACAATCGCACTTAGCACTTATAGCACAATCACCATGGCAACCTGAGTTTCGAAAAGGTTTTGAAATCAATCACACTTACACGCAATTCTAAAACATCCACACTTGGCAAATATAAAACAATCACTACGACAACTTAAGTTTTGAAAAGGTTTTGCAATCAACCACACTTACACGCAATTCCAAAACACCCACACTTAGCAATTATAACACAATCATCATGACGACTTGAGTTCAAACACTCAATCATAATCTTGAATCAAGCACGACTCGCATGCCAAGCACCCTAATGCACTGTGTTTTTGCCAAAATGCATGGACTCAGAATTCAAATCAAACTCTCTGAGAGTGAAAAATCGTAATTGTACAGTCTATCACAGACCATCACTTATTACCAAGGTACCACCTATATCCGTCCTGCACAATTTATTAATATTTAGCCTATCACAAGTCTTAGACCTCAATTCCAAACAAAACCCTTTGAGGGAGGCGTAAATCCAAAATGTACAGTCTCTCACGAATGAACACGAATGCAGTCTCTCATGGACAAACACGAGTGTAGTCTCTCCCGAACAAACATGAGTTTCAAGGGTGTAGTCTCTCACAGACAATCACCAGTGCAGTCACTCACAGACAAACACAATTTACTAGGGTGTAGTCTCTCACGGACAAACACCAGTGCAGTCTCACAGACAAACACAATTTACTAGGGTGTAGTCTCTCACGGACAAACACTAGTGCAGTCTCTCATGGACAAACACAATTTACTAGGGTGTAGTCTCTAATGGACAAACACCAGTGCAGTCTCTCACGAACAAACACAATTTACTAGGTGTAGTCTCTCACGGACAAACACCAGTGCAGTCTCTCACAAACAAACACCAGTGCAGTCTCTCACGGACAAACACAATTTACTAGGGTGTAGCCTCTCACGGATAAACACCAGTGCAGTCTCTCACGGACAAACACAATTTACTAGGTGTAGTCTCTCACGTCAAACACGACAACCACAAAATTATCTCAACCCACCACTCAAACACATCAAATTTCATTTCCTCAAAACCACACATAAAGGAGTTAAATTCATTTTCCATGAAGCACTCATTAATATCACCAAAACCCAACTCTAAAATTTCACCCATAAAAGCATTAAATCCATTTTCCCCAAATCAACATTTCAACCCTAACAAATTTCTTTTCCACACAACCACAGATAAGTTCCTAAATGCAAACTAAAAGTTTGGAACGAGTGATTACGGTACCACGAGTAATTCCGATAAAATCTCTGCTCGCGACATCGCTTCCAAAGTTAGTTCACAAGCACCGTAGCATTGAGGTGAGCAACTTTCCATTCTATCTCTTCGTGAAACAAAGCTTAGATCTAGATGAAACGTGGAGGTTTGTGTTTGACGGTTTGAAAATCCCTAACACCATTTTTCTTCGTTTTCGAATCAAAGAGGAAGAATGAAGCTGAGAAATCCTTGCTTTCATACCCACCAAGCCTTTGGTTTCTCTTTTTGAATCAAGAGAAAGTAAAGAAAGCAAAACAAAAAGAATGGACGAAGAAGGACGATGGTTTTGCGAGGAGGGAAGCGATTCTACTTTCTTTCTTTCCTTTCCTTCTCAATATATATATATATATATATATATATATATATATATATATATATTATACTTAAATCCAAACCCAAACGAATATCTAACAACTCTTACACACATCACTTCACTCACATCTCAAACTATTTTGATAAAAAAATCTACGCTCGTCGCAACTCAAATGACATATCAACTTTCAGCAACTAGTGATATTTTTAACAAAATTGTCTGATATTAAATTCTTTGCATCGTAAATAAATTATTTTCCGATAAATAATTTTAATCCAATTTCCAAAAATATATTTTTGGCATTTAACCCACTAAATACCAAAAATTGGGCTAAAAGTCTATGAAATTCCACACAAAATACCCTAAAATTGTATAATTTAGGATTTAAAATTAAGGGTCTTACATATACTACATCCCATCATGTTAAACTTTATTTAGACAGAATTGTCCCTTTTCATGGTGAACGGCTGTCTATGATTTCTTACCATGGGACTTAATTTACTGCTCAATTTTGGAAGTTGTTCCTAACTTCATTAGGAACTCGTTTGAAACATAGCTCAACTTTTAATCCTCAAAAAGATGGCCAATGTAAAAGGAATGTACAAATATTGGAAGATATGTTAGTAGCTTGTGTTAAGGATCCTAGAGGTAGTTGGGATCAACATTTGTCCTTAATGAATTTGCATACAATAATAGTTATCAATCTAGTATTTAGATGGCTCAGTTTGAGGCTTTGTACGATGTAGGTCTCCAATGGGATGGTTTGAAGTTGAAGAAGCTAAACTAGTCGGTCTAGAGTTGATTCAAGATGCCACTGAAAAGGTTAAATTGATTCAGGATTGCTTAGTGATTGTTTTATCAACCACTAAAGCAGAATATGTCTTAGCAGAAATTGTTGCTCCTAAGTTTTATGGATCAAAAATCAACTTGAAGAATATTCAGTAAGTTATTCTCATTTTTCAATTTGCAACAATCAACTGGAGAACATTCTTCATTTTCATCATGAAGAGAAATTCAAAATCAGCTTTTCAAGTTGTACCGTCTACTACTCTCCAAAAGGTAACGACTACCCATGCTATTACTGTCGCATCATCTTCACTTTTCTCCTTCCAAATAAACGTAATCCAAATAATCAACTCACACGCGTGGCACTCTCTCCACTCCCAGACCAACTACAAAAACTCAAAGTTCATCTTTCTCCACTAAACAACATTTCACACTTTTATGAAAAAAGTTCATCTATTTGTCCCCTTCATCCCCAGCTCTTATTTTTCAAAAATGGCTCATACCATATCAACAATGCGCAAGAACCTTAGCTCACCAACACCATCATCATCTCCTTCACCGTCACCAACGCGTTCACCATCACCTTCTCCTAGACCAATACCTCCACATTCTTCTTCAGAGAGAATGTTCTCTAACTACATGTGTTCATCCCCGGAGTCGGATTTTCATTTTTGAAAACCTATAATATGAAGGAACCTACATTCAGCATCACACTAATGCCCTTGGATTGACTGATTTTCATAAAATATCTAACTACTATTATCTTGATATCATCCGAGCATTTTATTGATGGATCTATAAACTTTTTCTCAACACACCTAAAACCCCTTCTGTAAGACCCTTAATTTTAAATTGTAATTTATGCATTTTGGGGAAATTTTGTGCTGAATTTATGAGGCTTTTTAGCCAATTTTATGGCATTTTGTGAGTTAAATGCCAAAATATCTTTTTAGATACCCGATTAAAATTATTTTTCGATGAATAAATTTATCTAATTACGGTCAATCTTTTGTCGAAAAAAAAAATTCTGAGATGCGGCATTTTTCAGAAAAATTCATCTGCCCATTGAATTACGGCGAGAGTAGATATTTTTCTCAAAAAGTGGTTTCTGATGTGATTTGAGGTGACAGGCGTAATGATGATTTTTTTTATAAAAATATCTAGATATTGATAAATATCTAGATGTTTGTTTAGATATTTGTTATTATTATTATAATATATTATTATTATTTTAATATATTATATATATATATATATATATAAATTAGAAAGGCAAAGAAAGAAAACTTTTTTTCCTCAGAAGTTGTGCGTGCCTTCCTTCTTTCCTTCTTTCTTTCCTTCCTGCTCTTCCTTCTCTGTTTCAAAATTCTTTTGTTTTCAAAACCCATAAACACAAAAACCTTCACTTTTCTTCTAGATCTAAGCTCCCTTTCGAGAAGTGACAGAAGGGAAAGTTGCTCATTACCATGTTGTGGTGCTAGTGAGCTACTTATCGACGCGACATCACAAACTTAAATTTTACCGAAATTAATTACGGTATCGTAATCGTGTGTTAGACCTATCGTTAAGGTAAGGGCTCCTTCCAAACATTTAGTTTGCATTTAGGATATTATTTGTGATTTTGTGGAAAAGAAATTTGATGTATTTGAGGTGTGTTTTTGTGAAAAATTAATTTAATGTGATTATGTGTAATTTAGTGGAATTTAAAATTGGATGTGTGGTTTGTGGTGATTCCAGTTTGGTGTGATTTATGGGTTCATAATTATTATTATGAATTTTTGAGATGTGATTTAATTGTGGATTTTGTAGAAAATGAATTGATGAAATTTGGTGGTTTATGTGTAAAAATGTGGAGTTTTGAAATTAAGTGAGTTATGTTTGAATTGTTGAAATTTAATTGAGTTGTTATATGTGTGTTGTGGAATTGAATTGACTGTTGTCGGTATGAATTGGCGATAATTAAATTTGATGAGTTTGAGTTACGTAATGAGTTATTTTCAAATAAATGAGTTTGAACTGAAATTGAAATTTTACAAAAAAATTAGCGTTGTTAAAGTTGTGAAAAATTTCAAATTTTAACTAAGTTAAAGAGTTTGAGCAAAAAGATAGGTTGAAATTAAAAATGGTTAGAGTTCAAAATATTACTCTTTTAATTACTCTTTCATTGAGTTTAAAAAGAAAAAAGTTTAGAATATTTTATTAACTCAAAAATTTCGGTGCTTTAATAGTCGAGTGTGTGTATGGGAAATTTTTGACGATATTTGTTTTATTTAGTTTTAAATAAATAATATAGATTATTTAGTTTTAAAACTTTGGTGTGTGAGAAAGATTTAATTTTGGAAATTTTGTTGTGTTTGGAAATTTTGGAAATTATGATTTACGCCCCTCGAGGAGGGTTTTCGTTTCGAATTCTGGAATGATGCATTATGGCATATACGCATTGCATAAGCGACTTCCCTCTTTATTTTGTGATTATATTTATTTCATTTTGGAAGATTGTATCCATGTTTAAACTGTTTGATGTCTTTTCTTTTGATGGGTCCATGTTCCACATTTTGATGTGACATGGGGAAAGTAGATATTCTTGGGGCAGTGCTTTTATGCAGGTGTCTGTCGAGAATACTCCAAGGGTATGAGCTATGTCTGATAGGTCTCAAAGCCCCGTTGTATTTTTCTATTTAAATACTTTGGATTTTGTTTCAAAAACTATTTCCGCTGTTTGTAAATATTGTTGACTTTTGTCGTTTGGTTACGACTTAAATATTTCATCCGAAGGTATTTTCTTTGTTTTTTTTTTTAAAAAAAAAATGCACTTGCGCTGTTAAAAATCGGGGTGTTACATTGTGGTATCAGAGCTTTTGGTTTTGATTTCCTTGGGACTGTGGAGTTTTGGTTATATATTATAGGTTAACTTGTAGTTTGAGAGTCTTTATCTGATTATGCGTCGGGGTAATTGGTCTGAGTTGTTAGATCAGGGGTAGTTATTATGTATTAATGTAGTCGAAAGTTATTTTTGGAATTATTTTAAAGGGTGTTTGAGATTTCTTCTTGATGTTTGTTTTGAGGAAACAATGCATCCAAGAAGGGATTACGCTGCAAAAGTCAACATCAACGGGGATGATCAAGTGACTGAAGCTATGAACAACATGGTTGCTTTTGTTGCTGCACAGACTGCTGCAAGGACTCTGCATGATCTGGAGAAGAGAGAAAGAGAGATATGTGCTGCTGCGTCAAGGGGATTGGAAGATTTTCGTCGTTACCATCCTCCAAAGTTCAAGGGTGATGAGAACTCAGAAAAAGTTGATCAGTGGATTCAAGAAGTGGAAATGATCTTCGAGATGACAGATTGTCAAGCGGAGTTGAAGCAAATCATGATGGCATGGAATTTATGAAGTGGTTCCAAGGACAAAGAAGCTATGTGTTGGTGTTAACTCGAAGATGATGAGTATGGATGGATTAACATTAGACTAATAAGGGATTTCATGTAAACATCTAAATGGAGGACTTTTGATAAGAATGTGTATATTTGATAGGATAAAGGGATTGATCAAGATTTGATTTGGAACCCTAAGGTAGTTGAACTTTAAGTCAATGGTTTAAAATCCACAAGGTTGGACGGAGGACCAAGTAATGCCTAAAACTGGTATAATTGAGGTAGTTGAGGTAGGCAAGTGATAAATAATTCATGTTATGAATGAAAGTGTTTAAAGATCTACTAAAAATGTTTTGATTAGAAGAGTTTTAATTAGTGATATTACTAAGACGATTAGAGTCAATGTTGAAAACGACATGGTATGGTATCTTAAGATGAATTGAATGAAATTAGACGGTGTGATGAGTATTTGGAGATTTCGAGGATCAAATTTTAGAATATTATTCAATGATAGAAAGTGAAAAAGAAGAAATGTAACAACTGATTTATGGTTTAGTTGTTGGTCTTGAGAAGTCAAGCGTTAAGATTTCAAATGAGTGTTTCAATGACAAGATGAACAATGAAAGGTATGTGGGTCTTTGAGATATTTTACTGCAAATATATGAGGATGAAGTTATAGATAATTATTTCTTGCGAAATGCTTATGGGGAACGTTTGAGAAATAATTCTTTAGGACATTTGATTGTAAGGATTCTTTCAATTTGTACCTTGGTGAAGGTTGAGAAGGAATAAGAATCCAACGAGTGAACCAAATTTTGGAAAAATGTGCCAGAAAAACTTGGAGCAGCACATAGATATGTAGCTGATGATGATTAAAGATTGATGAAAAGAATTATCTCACCTATAATTCATACATTGTTATTAGAAGGGTATGCCAATGATACCAAGGTACTACTTTAGTGCATGTCATGTGGTTATTATTGGGTTCGTCAATCAAAAGAGTTGAATGTTTGTTTGGTAGGAAACGATTTAGCATGGACTGGAAAAGTTTGGTGGGAATTAGTAAGGCTTGATTTATTGAAATCACTATAATGAAGATGTATCAAGATTCGATGCAGAATTTAAGGGTTGTATAAATGGAAAAGTAATGGAGTGAATACAATGTGCTTGACATGTCGTAGTGAAACTATAATCACTAAGCTGCAAATAAAGGATGCGGTGAAATTGAGAAGTATCAAAATGAATGTTGGTAGTAGATTTAGTAGAATTATTTTCGAAATTGTGTAGAATTGAAAAGTATGTAAGAAACTGTCTAGTGAAGCAGGAATTTGAAGTGTTAGACATGAAACGAATGTAGACCTTGATCTGTGAATTAAATTCAAGTTGGATTTTGTTGGAAAACGTGACTCTTGAAATGAAGTACTAAACTAAAAGGAAGTTTGTGTGTCCTAAGTAGTATAGTCGTTGACATGTTATCGAAAATATTTGAGGAAGCTTTGATCACCAAGCATTTGTGGGGATGGAATTATTAAATTTATAACTGGAATAACATACCGATAAGAACACTACGGTTTGACGTAGTTGTACGACTAAAGATAAATCGAGGATTTGTGGACAATTGAGAAATTTAGGAGTTCCCGGATGTAAAGATTGTTTAGTGCTCAGTGTGTTGGTGTCATTCTTAGTGTTTCGGTTTGGTACCAAATGGATGTTTCGTTCCTAGTGGATGCAAATGAGACTATGTGACATAGTTATGGGAAATTGTACTTCGTCGACAGGATCAAAGTTATAGAAAAATAAGGGAAACTCAGTGGACTTTGAGAAGATTGTTGACCACTTGTCCATTAGGATCACCTCAAGTGTAAGTCGCAAGGAGCGCTATTACAGTTCAATTAAGATAGTTGAAGCCACCATCATGGTTGTTGGCTATTTATTGACAAATTGAGGGACTGATCATCCTTAATCTCTTGTTGATAGTAACAAAATCATGTTGAATGGAACGAACGAGTCTTACCGGCTATGGTAATGTAAAGAGTTATTAAGCACCATATGAAAAGGGGTAAGCAACACTTTCTTCCAGTGGGCCGGTCGAAACAAGTTGTGACTCGTAATTTGAATTTGAGTACAAACCTAGTGTGGATTGTTACTCATACTTTAAGTTTCGATGACGAAACCTCTTTTTGGAGGGTAGTAATGTAATACCCTTAATTTTAAATTGTAATTTATGTATTTTGGAGAAATTTTGTGCTGAATTTCTGATGCTTTTTAGCCAATTTTATGGCATTTTTTGAGTTAAATGCCAAAATATCTTTTTAGATACCCGATTAAAATTATTCGTCGATGAATAATTTTATTTAATTACGGTGAATCTTTTGTCGAAAAAATAAATTCTGAGATGCGGCATTCTTCAGAAAAATTCATCTGCCCATTGAATTACGGCGAGAGTAGATATTTTTCTGAAAAAGTGGTTTGTGATGTGATTTGAGGTGACAGACGTAATGATGATATTTTTATAAAAATATCTAGATATTTATAAAAATCTAGATGTTTGTTTAGATATTTGTTATTATTATTATTATTATTATTATTATAATATATTATTATTATTTTAATATATATTTTATATATATATATATATATATATATATATATATATTAATTAGAAAGGCAAAGAAAGAAAATTTTTTTCCTCAGAAGCCGTGTGTGCCTTCCTTCTTTCCTTCTTTCTTTCCTTCCTGCTCTTCCTTCTCTGTTTCAAAATTCTTTTGTTTTCAAAACCCATAAACACAAAAACTTTCACTTTTCTTCTAGATCTAAGCTCTCTTTCGAGAAGTGGCATAAGGGAAAGTTGCTCATTGCCATGCTGCGGTGCTAGTGAGCTAGTTTTCGAAACGACGTCACAAACTTAAATATTATCAAAATTAATTACGGTACCCTAATTGCGTTGTAGACCTGTCGTTAAGGTAAGGGCTCCTTCCAAACTTTTAATTTGCAATTAGGATATTTTTTGTGATTTTGTGGAAAAGAAATTTGATGTATTTGAGGTGTGTTTTTGTGAAAAATTAATTTAATATGATTATGTGTAATTTAGTGGAATTTAAAATTGGAGGTGTGGTTTGTGGTGATTCAAGTTTGGTTGATTTATGGGTTCATAATTATTATTATGAATTTTTTAGATGTGATTTAATTGAGAATTTTGTAGAAAATGAATTGATGAAATTTGGTGGTTTATGTGTAAAAATGTGGAGTTTAGAAATTAAGTGAGTTATGTTTGAATTGTTGAAATTTAATTGAGTTGTTATATGTGTGTTGTGGAATTGAATTGACTGTTGTCGGTGTGAATTGGCGATAATTAAGTTTGATGAGTTTGAGTTACGTAATGAGTTATTTTCAAATAAATGAGTTTGAATTGAAATTGAAATTTTACAAAAAAATTAGTGTTGTTAAAGTTGTGTTAAAGTTCAAATTTTAACTAACTTAAAGAGTTTGAGAAAAAAAAAAGATTGAAAAGTGTTTCAATATCTAGAAGGTATGATCTAGATTAAAATTAATATATATGAAACTATAAACTCATATACAAGTACCAGTATAAAGACAGATACTATATAGTAATTCCATATCCAAATTGTACCATTCACTAGTAGGATTTTAACTATTTAAGTCGGTTAAAATATATATTTTAAGTCAGTTTTGTGTCCGAGTTAACAGCAAATGACTTATTAAACATGTTATTTTTTAAGTCGTTTTATGAACCGACTTAAACATCATAAATTTAGTTCAACAAATTATCTTTTTATGTCGGTTCTTTTGATCAACAGACTTAATAGATAGAGTTAAAATATATATATATATATATATATTTTATAATAATTTTATCATTTTTTTTGCTCCTACTCCATACATACATACATACAATCTTTCGTATTAAATTTTAAATTAAAATTTTGTACTTGTAACCACAATTTTATATAACCAAATAATAGCCAAAATATACCGTAATAGAAGTTCATACAAAATATATAGTACAAAGAATGTCTATCATTTCTGATTACTCTTGGCAAGACGATAATTGATTTATATGTCAATTAACAAAATTACAAAATCACATTTAGCAATATTCAATAGATATATATTCAAGCACCGTAATTTTCTTCAATTAATTCAAAAATAAAATCTACACAACGTTCTTGAACTTCTTTAATATGATCACGAAGAAATGATCTCGAGTCGTCAAATATCTGGAAAATTAAAACTCAATCAATAACGATTGAATACTAATTTTTATCATACGAATATTAAAAAAAAAAACACAATCAATGACAACTTTTCAGAAATTTACGTACTTGCATCCATGAATCAACAATAATGGCTGTTACAATGTTCAACATATGTAACATGACATAATAGCCACACTCATAATTTGAAGTTTGTCTTTGAAAATGTAGCCATGTGACAATATCCATCATGTCACTCTCCAAACTATTGTTCATATAAGTACTTGTCGGATCAAAACTTATCACCGAGCCATGAGCAAATCATCAAAGACTAAAGTGGAGAACAACATAATGTGGCCAAATTTGCAAATACAATACTTTTGGCATAATAGTTAAAACATGTTATGATTATGTCATCCAATTGTATTGTCCATTTGTAAAATAATTGTGTAATAAGTCAAAAGGTGTAATGATCGTGTCTTACATTATCAAAAGATGGATCATTATAGAGCTTACAACCCATGTGTGTGTATAGTATGTATTTTCTCGTCATGAAATCCTCTTTGATTATAAAAGGAGGATGGTTGTACTTTGTAAGATTATCGAAAATCAAATAAATCCTTGGGTGTTTAAGAAACAAGTTCTTCTAAAATTTGTCTTCTTTCGTAAAAACTCTAGTTTAAATGTTCATAACATAGATTCCTCTCAAGAAATGTTAATATGCTCTACACTCGCCTCGGAGATGAGGATCTTGTGTATTCAAAAACATCTGACTATTCATCCTTGATACAGTCCTTTCTATCATAAGATTTTAGTTTTAAGACAATACTCATGATATGGAAGGCTCCCGGACAATGTGGTATCAGAGCCTCGTGTAAAAGAGGGGCTGCCTATGGTATGAATATAGTAAGGAGAGTGAGTAAGGAAAGAAACCACCTAATCATGGAAACAATTTAATCAAAGCAACCTATTACCATCAAATCTTCAATATCTCTTCCCAAAACCTGTAAAAACACCGATACCGTAACATAGAAAATCTTTTTGAATATACTTATGTTCCTGATGATGTACAAATTGCTTAAACCATACCTCCTCTTTTGAGCCCTTACAATATCTTAATCAAGAATTTTTTATTATTAATTTAAATACGGTGGTGGTTAATTTTTAATAATTAATAATTTATGATTTTTTTAAAATAATGAAAAAAAATTAATTTCTGTTTTTTATTTAAAAAAAATGTTTTTTCTCAAGAAAATATCCTATTTTTAGTAAAAGTATGTTTTAAATAAAAAATATATTTTTATTTACATTCTGTTTTCTTTTAAATATGATAAAAATATTAGTAGTAAGAATAATAATTAAAAATTCTTCTAAAAACAGTTTTTAAAATAATAAATTATGAAATTAGTTTTTAAAAAATAATAAATAAAACTACTTTTAGA
>JBBPBT010000564.1:386707-469491 GCA_037974875.1 Cicer bijugum | reverse complement strand
TTACTTTTTATAATAATTTTTGTAAATAAATATCTAATATTGATGTAAAATTATATAATTTTTTTATAATGTAATCCATTATGTTTTATTAAATAATATATGTGATTCAGTAATTTATAAAATGTCTCAATTTTAAAATATAGAGGTACCAAAATTTGGAAATTAAAAATAGAGGGACCAAAATTATGAATTAGTTAAAATAGGAGGACCAAAATTGCGAAATTAAAAATAGAGGGACCAAAATTGAGAATGAGTTAAAATAGGGAGACAAAAATTGTAAAAATAAAAATATAAGGACCAAAATTGTGAATCAGTTAAAATAGGGAAATTAAAATTGTATTTAAGCCATTAATTTATGTATAGTGTCACTTAAAAAAAAATTATACTATCAATTAATTACAATCTCAATTAATTACAATGTTAGATCATTAGAGAGGTTTAACTTTGGTTGTAATTATTTTTAAGTTATTCTCATAAAAAGTTGTGATTGATTAAAAAAAAAATTACATTGATAGTGCATGATAATTAATTCAATAAAAGATACTAATTTCATAAAATTTTATACAAATAAATTTATGTTTATTTAATAATTAACTTTTTTACTTTGTTTCTATTAATATCACTAAATCAAAGAAAAATATTTATATTATTCAGTATAATTTTGTCTGATTTACATATTTTAGTTTATTATTCATAATTTAATATTAAAGAACTTTGAATATTTTGTTAATGACGTTAAAATAATTGATATTTTATAACTTACAAATTTATTTTAATTTAAACGCAAATAATAAAAATGAGTACAAGTGTTTTAATATCTAGAAGGTATGATACTAGATTAAAATGAATATATATGAAACTATAAACTCATATACAAGTACCAGTATAAAGATGGATACTATATAGTAATACCCATATCCAAATTGTACCATTCACTAGTAGAATTTTAACTATTTAAGTCGGTTAAAATATATATTTTAAGTCAGTTTCGTGTCCGAGTTAACAACAAACGACTTAATAAACATGTTATTTTTTAAGTCGTTTTATGAACCAACTTAATAGAGCTTCGTCCTTTTAAGTCTGTTCAACTTAACAGACTTAAACATCATAAATTTAGTTCAACAAATTATCTTTTTAAGTCGGTTCTTTTGATCAACAGACTTAATAGATAGAGTTAAATATATATATATATATATATTATAATAATTTTATCATTTTTTTATGCTCCTACTCCATACATACATAAATACAATCTTTCGTATTAAATTTTAAATTAAAATTTTGTACTTGTAACCACAATTTTATATAACCATATAATAGCCAAAATATACCGTAATAGAAGTTCATACAAAATATAGAGTACAAAGAATGTCTATCATTTTTGATTACTCTTGGCAAGACGATAATTGATTTATATGTCAATTAACAAAATTACAAAATCACATTTAGCAATATTCAATAGATATATATTCAAGCACCGTAATTTTCTTCAATTAATTCAAAAATAAAATCTACACAACGTTCTTGAACTTCTTTAATATGATCCCGAAGAAATGATCTCGAATCGTCAAATATCTGGAAAAAAAAAAAACTCAATCAATAACGATTGAATCCTAATTTTTATCATACGAATATTAAAAAAAAAACACAATCAATAACAACTTTTCAGAAATTTACGTACTTGCATCCATGAATCAACAACACTGGCTATTACAATGTTCAACATATGTAACATGACATAATAGCCACACTCATAATTTGAAGTTTGTCTTTGACTCTAAAATTGAAATCACAAAAAAAAATGTTAAATGCATAAATTTTTTATAATATTATAAATAAAGTTATTTATTTTTAAACAACTTACTATAAGAAAACTCCATATTATCTTCGGTTTAACTCTTAAACCTAGCAACTTATAATAACCTTCGAAAGCTCTACAAAATAAAAATAATTATTGAAATTGTCACCGCTCATTTTGTTAGCTCGTTTAAATGGGCAACTGTAACACCCCGATTTTTAACAGCGAGAGTGTATTTTTTTTTCAAACACATTCATAAAAAAAAAAGAAAGAAAAAGAAAAATACCTTTGGATAAATATTTAAGTCATAACACAACGACAAATAAGTCAATATAATTTACAAGCAGTGAAATAGTTTTTGAAATACGAATCCAAAGTATTTACACATCAAAAAGTGGTACATGGAACCCATCGAACATAAAATGTCAAGCTGACAATATTGGTATAGGTACAGTCTTCCAAATTAAAATAAACACAACCCAAAAGAAAGACATCTAGTCTCTATACATCAACCTAATCTGATCATTCTACAAAAACTATACATCCCGAGTGATCTTCACGTGCCCCGCAAGATCCTCCTAACTCAGCTCCAGTCAGGTGTGTCCAATTACATTCCCATCCACAGGGTACTAACCAGTAGGATGGTTCTAGTTCTCATTTGAGGGCAAAGCCCAGATTTCCACAAGAGTTGTAAAGGGTCACCAACCAAAATTAACAATTAACACATAACATTAAAGTTTTTTAAAAGCACAAAATAACCTTTCAACTTAGCATGCACCTTAAAAGGGTTTCCATATGCCAAACATGCATAAACAATGTTGAAAAATGAAGTTTTTAACAAAACTGCACTGTTGTATTCGAATATAGCATCTCTGCATTCGAATACAAAGCTGTTTCAGCAGTCAACAGCAAAAATAGCATGTATGTATTCAACTACACAGTAAGTCAGTAGCAAAACAACATGTCTATATTCGAATAATAACAGTCTGTGTTCGACTGCATAATAAGTCAGTGGCAAAAGCATCATGTCTGTATTCAAATACAGCTTTCTGTATTCGAATACACATAAGGTAGTAGCAGGAAAACAACAAAATTCAGCTTTTTAAATGGTTTCGAGATCAATCAACACTTACACACAAATTCAAACAATCACACTTAGCAATTATAGCACAATCACCATGACGACTTGAGTTTCGAAAAGGTTTTGCAATCAATCACACTTACACACAATTCCAAAATATTCACACTTGGCAATTATAACACAATCACCATGACAACTTGAGTTCAAACACTCAATCATAATCTTGAATCAAACACGACTCGCGTGCCAAGCACCCTAATGCAATGCGTATATGCCAAAATGCATGGACTCAGAATTCAAATCAAAGTCTATGAGAGTAGAAAATCGTAATTGTACAGTCTCTCATTCACCAGCACTTATTACCAAGGTGCCACCTATTACAGGCCCGCACGATTTATTAATATTTAGCCTATCACAGGTCTTACACCTTAATTCCAAACAAAACCCTCCGTGAGAGGCGTAAATCCTAAACGAACAGTATCTCACGAATGAACACGAGTGCAGTCTCTCATGGACAAACACAAGTGTAGTCTCTCTAGGAAAAACAGGATTTTCAAGGGTGTAGTCTCTCATAGACAATCACCAGTGCAGTCTCTCACGGACAAACAATTTACTAGGGTGTAGTCTCTCTTGGACAAACACTAGTGCAGTCTCTCACAAACAAACACAATTTACTACGGTGTAGTCTCTCACGGACAAACACCAGTGCAGTCTCTCACGGACAAACACTAGTGCAGTCTCTCACGGACAAACACAATTTACTAGGGTGTAGTCTCTTACGGACAAACACCAGTGCAGTCTCTCACAAACAAACACAATTTACTACGGTGTAGTCTCTCACTGACAAACACCAGTGCAGTCTCTCACAGACAAACACTAGTGCAGTCTCTCACGGACAAACATGTTTTAATAAGGTGTAGTCTCTCATGGATAAACACCAGTGCAGTCTTTCACAGGTCAGCACGAAGCGATAATCCCCGTAAGGATAAAATGAACTAACAAATCACATGGCATCATCTCGTGGCCCATCCGGTCACCACTATCACCATGGCCCATCCGGTCGCCATGTACAATGAAATGCATGAGCATACTCAGACTCTATCCATGACACTCATTAAGTAAATGCAGATATAAAAAGATTCCCCGTTTTTAATACTTATTTAGCTCTAACAATTTTCATGACAATCATTAAGAAACAGAGATATAAAAGATTCTCCATTTTAATACTCGTTTAACTCTAACAATTTTGACGACAATCATTAGGTAATTCATATATTAAGAGATTCCTCATTCTTAATACTCATTTTACTCTAACAATTTTGACGACAATCGTTAAGTAAATACAAATATTAAGAGATTCCCCATTCTTAATACTTATTTAACTCTAACAATTTTCACTACAAACATTAAGTAAACAGAGATACTAAAAGATTCCCCATTTTTAATATTCGTTTAATTCTAATGATTTTTAAATTCCACACAGAATATACTCAGACATATTCTCAAATTCAATCCACAATTCACACCAATTCATTTTTAAATCACATCAATTTATTTTTCCACAAAATCCATACAAACACATCTCCTAATTTATAAATATTAATTATGAACACGTCAAACACGACAACCACAAAATTATCTCAACCCACCACTCAAACACATCAAATTTCTTTTCCTCAAAACCACAAATAAATGAGTTAAATTCATTTTCCATGAAACACTCATCAATATCACAAAAACCCAACTACAAAATTTCACCCTTAAAAGCATTAAATTCATTTTCCCCAAATCAACACTTCAACCCTAACAAAATTCTTTTCCACACAACCACATATAAGTCCCTAAATGCAAACTAAAGCTTTAGAAGGTGCCCTTACCTTAACGTTAGCTTTAATGAGTGACTACGGTACCGCGAGTAATTCCGATAAAATCTTCGTTCGCGATGTCGCTTCCAAAGTTAGTTCACTAGCACCGTAGTGTGGTGGTGAGAAACTTTCCCTTCTATCTCTTTGCGAAACGAAGCTTAGAGCTAGATGAAACATGGAGGTTTGTGTTTGACAGTTTTGAAAACACCAACACAGTTTTTCTTCGTTTTTGAATCAAAGGAGAAGAATGAAGTTGAGAAATCCTTGTCTTCTCACCCACCAAGCCTTGGGTTTCTTTTCTTGAAGCAAAAGGAGGAAAAAGAAAATGGAAGGAAAGAGGAAGAAGAAGAACGGTTTGGGAGCACGGAGGGAAACATATTTTTTCCTCTTTCTGTTTGTTGTTTTCTATTCTTCTTTTCAAAACTTATATATATATATACTTAATATATATATATATATATATATATAAATATATAACCAAACCAACAAATTTTTAACAACTCTCACACCCATCCCTTCACTCCCATCTCAGTCTCATTTAATAAAAATATATACTCTCGTCGCAACTCAATTGAAAGATACAATTTTAAGCAACCCGAGATATTTTTAACAAAACTGCCCAGAATTATATTCTTCGTAACCTAAATAAATTATTCTTTGACAAATAATTTTAATCCAATTTCCAAAAATATATTTTCGGCATTTAATTCACTAAATACCGAAAACTGGGCTAAAAGCCTAAGAAATTCAACACAAAAACCCTAAAATTGTATAATTTAGGATTTAAAATTAAGGGTATTACATTACTACCCTCCAAAAAGAAACTTAAAGTACAAGTAACAATCCACACGAGGTTTGTACTAAAATTCAATATACAATTCACAACTTGTTTTACCCGGACTACTCAAAGAAAGTGTTGCCTACCCCCTTTCATAGGGTGCTTAATAACTCTACACACATCCATAGTCGGTAAGGCTCGTCCGTTCCATTCAACATTATTTTGTCTACTACCAACAAGAGATTAAGGATGATCAATCCCTCAATTTGTGAATCAATAGCCAACAACCATGATGGTGGCTTAGACTATCTTAACCGAACTGCAATAGCGCTCCTTGCGACTTACACTTGAGGTTATCCTAATGTACAAGCGGTCAACAATCTTCTTAGAGTCCACTGAGTTTCCCTTATTTTCCTATAACTTTAATCATGTCGACGAAGTACAATTTCACATAGCTATGTCACAAAGCCTCATTTGCATCCACTTGGTACGAAACATCCATTTGGTACCAAACCGAAACACTAAGTACAACACCAACACACTGAGCACAAAACAATCACTACAGCCGATAACTCCTAAGTTTCTCCATTGTCCAACAATCCTCGATTTTTCTTTAGTCGTACAACTATGTCAAACCGTAGTGTTCTTACCAGTATGTTATTCCAATTATAACTTTAATAATTCTATCCCCACATTTGCTTGGTGATCCAAGCTTCCTCAAATATTTTCGAAATCATGCCAAATACTATACTACTTAGGACACACAAACTTCCTTTCAGTTTCGTACTTCATTTCAAGAGTCACGTTTCCAACAAAATCCAACCTGAATTCCATTCATTGATTAAGACCTACACTAGTCTCATGCCTAACACCTCCAATTGACGCTTCACTAATCAATTTCCTACACACTTCGCAATTCTTGACAAACCCGAAAATAATGTTCCTACATCCACTGCCATCATTCATTTTGATACTTCTCAACTTCGCCGCGTCTTTTCTTTGTAGCTCGATGATTATATTTTATTACAACATGTCAAACACATTATATTCACTCCATCATTTTTCCATTTATGCAAACCTTAGATTTCTACCTTGAACCTTGATACATCTACATTATAGTGATTCCAATAAATCAAGGCTTACTAATTTCCACCAAACTTTTCCATTTCATGTTCAATTGTTTCCTATTAGACAAACATTTAACTCCTTGGATTGACGAACACAATAACAACCCCCATGACATGCACTCAAGTAATGCCTTTATATCATCGACATACCTTTATAATAATAATGTCTGAATTATAGGTGAGATAATTCCTTTCCTGAATCTTTAATTGTCATAAGCTACATCTCTATGTGCTGCTCCAACAAATTTCTTGACACATTTTCCAATATTTGGTTCACTCGTTGGATTTTTATTCCTTCTCAACCTTCACCGAGATATAAATTGAAAGAATCCTAACAATCGAACGTCCTAAAGAATTATTTCTCAAACGTTCACCATAAGCATTTCCTAAGAAATAATTATCTATAACTTGATCCTCATAAAGTTTGCAGTAAAATATCTCAAAGACCCACATACCTTTCATTGTTCTTCTAGTCACTAAAACACTCATTTTAAATCTCAACGCTTGATTTCCCAATACCAACAACTAAATCATAAATCATTCGTTATATCTCTTCTTTTTCACTTTCGATCATTTAATAGGATTCTAAAATTTGATCCTCAAAATCTCCAAACACTTTCATCCTTAACATTAATTATTTATCAGTTGCCTGCCTCAACTCCTTCGATTGTGAAAGTTTTAAGCACTACTTGGTCCTCCATCCAACCTTGTGGATTTTAAATCATCAACTAAAAAAAATCAACCATCTTATGGTCCCAAATCAAATCTCGAATAATCTTTCCGACCTATCAAAATATTAATATCCTCTTAGTAATTTCCATCCTTTAATAGACTCTCAAAACTTATATTACCGCAATCTCGAAGTGTTCTCGTACTCGATACTTTAAATTCCACTTAATGGTAACATAGAGTTTAATACATCAAGGCTTAACTCATTATGTTTTTCCGAACATCGCTCAAAATTCACACTTACGTGTATATAGTTTCATCCAATATCACTATCCATATTTACTATCTCCTAAACCACAAAGAGATTTGTCGCTTATCAACAAAATATATAGTCTCACTCCTATACTCGTCATGAGATTCATACTTAATAATCCAAGTTGTGAATCTAGTCTAACTCGAATGCTCGACTTTGTCCCTCAAGGTATCGACTATTCCTCAAAGCGTATTTTATCTAACCAAAGGAGTATTTACTCCTAATATGCAGCGCCCCTTAACTTCAATTCAAGTCTCTTTCATTGACACCTAAGCACCAAATGCTATTCCAAATGGAATCCCTGTCTTCTCAATAATTCCTTGATGTTCACATCTCTTTGACAGTTATCAAACTTCATCCAGTTTCATCCTGAAATCTACCAAGAAAACATCTAATACTTTTCTTAATAAAAGTCTTCCACTTAGATCTTTAACTGAAATCCCTTATTAGTCTAATGTTAATCCATCCATAGTTATCATCTTCCAAGTAACACCAACACATAGCTTTGTGTCCTTTGAACCATTTCATAAATTCCATGTCGTCATGATCTACTTCAACTCTGCCTGATAATTCGTCATCTCGAAGATCTTTTCCACTTCTTGAATCCACTAATCAACTTTTTTTCTAAGTTCTCATCACCCTTGAACTTTGGAGGATGGTAACAACGAAAATCTTTCAATCCTCTTGACTTAATAGCACAGATCTCGCTTTACCTCTTCTCCAGATTCCGCAGAGTCTTTGCAACTATCTCTGCAACAACAGAAACATCCATGTTATTCGTAGCTTCAACTATTTGATCATCCCTACTAACATTCATTCTTGAGGACACATAATAACTCCAAAAATAACTTCCGACTATATCAACACATAATAACTAACCCTGATCTGACAACTCAGACCAATTACCCCAATGCATGATCAGATAAAGACTCCCCACCTACTGATTGACCTATAACCTAAACCAACGGCTCCATATCCCCAAAGAAATCCAAATCAAAGATTTGATACCACAATTGTAACACCCTGATTTTTAACAGCGAGAGTGTATTTTTTTTCAAACAAATTAATAAAAACAAAGAAAGAAAAAGAAAAATACCTTTAGATAAATATTTATGTCATAACACAACGACAAATAAGTCAACATAATTTACAAGCAGCGGAATAGTTTTTGAAATACGAATCCGAAGTATTTACACATCAAAAAGTGGTACATGGAACCCATCGAAAATAAAATGTCAAGCTGAAAATATTGGTATAGGTACAGTCTTCCAAATTAAAATAAACACATCCCGAAAGAAAGACATATAGTCCCTATACGTCAACCTAATCTGATCATTCTACAAAAACTATACATCCCGAGTGATCTTCACGCGCCCCGCAAGATCCTCCTAACACAGCTCCAGTTAGGTGTGTCCAACTACATTCCCATCCACAAGGTACTAACCAGTAGGATGGTCCTGGTTCTCATTTGAGGGCGAAGCCCAAATTTCCACAATATTTGTAAAAGGTCATCAACCGAAATTAATAATTAACACATAACCTTTAAGTTTTTTAAATGCAAAAATAACCTTTCAACTTAGCATGCACCTTAAAAGGGTTTCCATATGCCAAACATGCATAAACAAAGTTGAAAAATGAAGTTTTTAACAAAATTGCACTATTGTAGTCGAATACAGCATCTCTACTTTCGAATACAAGGCTATTTCAGAACTCTGCAGCAAAAAAACATGTATATATTCGAATACGGCCTTCTGTATTCGACTACACAGTAAGTCAGTAGCAAAACAACATGTCTGTATTCGAATTCAACAGTATGTATTTGACTACACAGTATGTCAGTGGCAAAAACAGCATGTCTGTATTTGAATACACATTAGACAACAGCAGGAAAACAACAAAATTCAGTAAAATTCAGCTTTTTAAAGGGTTTCGAGATCAATCAACACTTACACACAAATCCAAATAATCACACTTAGCAATTATAGCACAATCACCATGGCGACTTGAGTTTCGAAAAGGTTTTGCAATCAATCACACTTACACACAATTCCAAAACTTCCACACATGGCAATTATAACACAATCACCATGAAAACTTGAGTTCAACCACTCAATCATAATCTTGAATCAAACACGACTCGCGTGCCAAGCACCCTAGTGCAATGCGTATATGCCAAAATACATGGACTCGGAATTCAAAACCCTCCGCGAGAGGCGTAAATCCTAAACTTACAGTCTTTCATGAATGAACACGAGTGCAGTCTCTCACGAACAAACACGAGTGCAGTCTCTCTCAGGAAAACACGATTTTCAAGGGTCTAATTTCTCATAGACAATAACCATTGCAGTCTCTCAAGGACAAACACAATTTACTAGGGTGTAGTCTCTCACAGACAAACACCAGTGCAGTCTCTCTCGGACAAACACAATTTACTACGGTGTAATCTCTCACGAACAAACACCTGTGCAGTCTCTCACGGACAAAAATAATTTACTAGGGTGTAGTCTCTCACGGACAAAAACAAGTGCAGTCTCTCACGGAAAAACACAATTTACTTGGGTTATACAAACACCAGTGCAGTCTCTCACAGACAAATACGTTTTACTAGGGTGTAGCCTCACACAGACAAACACCAATGCAGTCTCTCACAGATCAGCATGACGCGATAATCCCTGTAAGGATAAAATGAAGTAACTAATCGCATGGCATCATCTCGTAGCCCATCCGATCACCACTGTCACCATGGCCCATCCGGTCACCATGTAAAATGAAATGCATGAGCATACTCTGACTCTATCCACGACAATCGTTAAGTAAATGCAGATATTAAAAGATTCCCCATTTTTAATACTCATTTAGCTCTAACTATTTTCACGACAATCATTAAGTAAACCGAGATAATAAAAGATTCCCCGTGTTTAAAACTCATTTAACTCTAATAATTTTGACGAAAATCATTAGGTAATTCATATATTAAGAGATTCCCCATTATTAATACTCATTTTACTCTAACAATTTCGACGACAATCATTATGTATATACAGATATTAAGAGATTCCCCATTCTTAATACTCATTTAACTCTAACAATTTTCACTACAAACATTAAGTAAACAAAGATATTAAAAGATTACCCATTTTTAATACTCGTTTAACTCTAATGATTTTGAAATTCCACACAGAACATACTCAGAGATACTCTCAAAATCAATCTACAATTCACACCAAATAACATTAATTCATTTTTCCACAAAATCCACACAAACACATCTCAAAATTTATAAATATTAATTATGAACACGTCAAACACGACAACCACAAAATTATCTCAACCCACCACTCAAACACATCAAATTTCATTTCCTCAAAACCAAACATGAAACACTCGTCAATATCACCAAAACCCAACTCTAAAATATCACCCATAAAAGCATTAAATTCATTTTCCCCAATTCAACACTTCAACCCTAACAAAATGCTTTTCCACACAACCACATATAAGTTCCTAAATGCAAACTAAAAGTTTGAAAGAAGCCTTTACCTTAACGTTAGCTTTAACGAGCGATTACGGTACCGCGAGTAATTCGGATAAACTCTTCATTCACGACGTCGCTTCGAAAGTTATTTCACTAGCACCACAACATGGTGGTGAACAACTTTCCCTTCTATCTCTTTACGAAACGAAGCTTAGATCTAGATGAAACATGGAGGTTTGCGTTTGATGGTTTTGAAAACACCAACACCGTTTTTCTCCATTTTTGAATCATAGGAGAAGAATGAAGTTGAGAAATCCTTGTCTTCTCACCCACCAAGCCTTCGGTTTCTTTTCTTGAAGCAAAAGGAGGAAAAAGAAAACGGAAGGAAGGAGGAAGAAGAAGAAGGGTTCATGAGCATGGAGGGAAACATATTTTTTTCTCTCTCTGTTTGTTGTTTTCTATTCTTCTTTTCAAAACACACACACACACACACACACATAGATATATATATATATATATATATATATATATATATATATATATATATATATATATAACCAAACCAACAAATTTCTAACAACTCTCACACCCATCCCTTCACTCCCATCTCAATCTCATTTAATAAAAATATATACTTTCATCGTAAATCTATTGACAGATACAATTTTCAGGAACCCGAGATATTTTTAACAAAACTGTCCAGAATTATATTCTTCCTAACCTAAATAAGTTATTCTTCGACAAATAATTTTAATCCAATTTCCAAAAATATATTTTCGGCATTTATCTCACTAAATACCAAATATTGAGCTAAAAGCCTAAGAAATTCAATACAAAATACCCTAAAATTGTATAATTTAGGATTTAAAATTAAGGGTCTTACAACAACTGACTTAAATATACTTCGGTCTTATTTGTTAAGTCTGGTGTCACGTAAACGACTTAAATTTGCTAAATTAAAAACAATTTTCTACTAGTGATTATCATCCTTAAAATGAATATATTTTATGTAGAAATCTCGTCATGTTGCAATAGGGTTTCTCCCTCACTTGTCCCATCGTCATCAACTCCTCACAATGGTGTCATGTTGCTATTTCATTTTGAAAAAGCTTGAGTTGAAACTTGAATTTTTAAATATCACTCATTATTTGATTTTTTTTAAGGAAGCGAATTTATAACATATCTTTTAAAATGTGGTGAACATTACAATCAATCAGACATAACATAAATTTGAGAATTAGCCATGTATGCATGCAACTCATCAATACAATCAAAATGAAATCATAGTTGCCGGTGTACTTTCATATATTGAACTAATCATAATTTATTATGGAAGTATTTGTTGAAATGTTTTAGAAAAATATTTAATTTTATTGTAGTGGAATTACTTCGTCAAAATGAACATATTATGACGTGTTTTTTTTACTAAAAGTGTTGTTCTAAAATTTATGGATGATACAACAGTGTTTTTCTGACAAGCGCTTTAGAAAATCGTTGTTGTAGGTCATATAGGGTCATAATATTTACAACGCTTTTTTTGAAAGTGTTGTTGTAGGGTCACATAGCGCTCTCACATAATGTTTACAAATTTTTTTAACAGCACTTGTATACAAGCGTTGTGAAGGATAACACTTGGGTGTATGTCAATCAATTGTCAAAAGAGTATGAAAATGGAGTCAAGGAGTTTGTTGAGTTTGCAGTGAAGAACACAAAAGACCCAAGTCGAATCAATTGTCCTTGTTTAAAATGTTGTTTTGGAAAACGCATTAGAGAAGATCAATTGGAAGGACATTTAGTATGACATGGAATTGATCAAAGTTATACCTATTGGGAAACACTAATTTTGATAATGGTTCGACATATGATTCAATCGAGTTGCTACAACATATGGTTTGACATATGCTTTGACATATGTTTCAAATGATTTCAATACAGATACATATGAGTGGGATCTAGTTGAGGAGATTGCAAAAGCAATTGAAGAAGATCTTTGGAATTGTCCTAAAATGTTTTAGAGTTTGTTTAGTGATGCAGAAAAACCATTGTATAATGGTTGTACTAAATTCACAAGATTATCAATGATATTAAAGTTCATAACTTAAAAGCGATTAATGAATGGTTTGATAAAAGCTTCATATAATTATTAACACTCCTAAAAGATATGTTTCCCGATGATAATGAACTTCCTAGTTGAACCTACGAGGCTAAATGAATTTTGTGCTCTATTAGCATGAGTTACAAAAGGATTCATGTGTGTCATAATGATTGCATTTTATTACGAAACGAATATGAATTACTAAATGCGTGTCTGAAATGCAATGTCTCTCTATGTAAGAAGAAAGACTCTACTCCAGCAGAAGTCGTGTGGTATTTTCCTATATTACCAAGATTTAGGTGGATCTATCGCAGTGAATAAGATTCAAAACACTTGAAATGGCACCCAGATGTAAGAATTAGAGATGAAAAGTTTTGACACCCTGCAGATTCTCCATAATAGGCAAAAATTGATCACAAGTATCCTGATTTCGGGAGAGAATCAAGAAATCTATGACTTGCACTTTCTACTGATGGAATGAATCCACATGGTCTTCAAAATATCTCACACAACACGTGGCTTATCGTTTTGTTGATTTATAATCTAACTCCATGGTTATGTATAAAGTGTAGGTTTATGATGTTGTCTCTGCTAATTTCTAGACACAAACAACTGGGGAATGATATTGATGTATACTTGAGTCCTTTAATTGAAAATTTAAAAATCATGTGGGAGACAGGTGTGGAAGTTTATGATGGGTATAAGAAAGAATGTTTCAATTTGAGGGCTATGTTGTTCAGCACAATTAATGATTTTCCAGCATATACTAATTTATCAAGATATAACATTAAAGGTCAGTGTGCATGTCCTATATGTGTAGATAGTACAAATTGGATGCAGTTGAAACATTGTAAGAAGAACGTATTTCTTGGACATAGTAGATTTTTACCTTTAAGTCATTAGCATCGTGGGTGGAGAAGTGCATTCAATGGAAAATTAGAGGAAGGTACTGCACCTTTAGCACCAATGGGATATCAAATATTTGAAAAAGTAAAAGGTTTGACCAATAAATTTGCAAACCTTTTGCGGGAGAGCTTTTCAAAACTAGGTGGAAGAAAAAGTCAATTTTCTTTGAATTGCCATATTGGAAGTCATTGTATATAAGACATTTTCTCGATGTGATGCATATTGAAAAAAATTCATTTGATAGTGTTATTGGTACGTTACTAAAAGTTCCAAGAAGGTATAAGGATGGCATCAATGCAAGATTGGAATTGGTCGAAATGGGAATAAGAAATGAATTGGGTCCTGTAAAGAAAGGAAATCGCACATGTCTACCTCCAGTTGCTCATACTCTATTTAGAAAGGAAAAAATTGTTTAATGTAAATTTCTACACAAAGTTAAAGTTCAACAAGGATACTCTTCAAACATTAAAAGGTTTAAAGACTCATGATTGTCATGTTCTAATGGAGCATTTACCTGAAAAGTTTCTACGAGCCATAACTAAATTATGCTTCTTCTTCAGATAAATTTGAAGTAAAGTGATCGATCCTCAGAAATTATCGACATTGCATAGGAAAATTATTGTTACTTTGTGTGACCTTGAAATGTATTTCCCATCCTTATTTTTTGATATAATGGTTCACCTTATTGTTCATCTTGTTAAGGAGACACAACTTTGTGGGCCAGCTTATATGAGACGTCTGTATCTGATAGAACGACATATGAAAATATTAAAAGGGTACGTAAAAAGTAGAAGCCGACCAATAAGTTGTATTGCTTAACGGTACATTGTTGAAGAAGCTGCTAAATTTTGTACCGAATATCTATCCAATGTTGAATTCATACGACTTCCCATGTCTCGTCATTCAGGAAGAATAATAGGAGAAGATATAGTTTGGAAATAGAGTAATGCCTATATCAAGGACAAAATGGGAGCAAGCACAATTGTATGTTCTGCACAATGATGATGAGGTTCAACCGTATGTTACAATACACATGGATCAATTATCTAGTTTGAATATGAATTGGAATCAAAATTGGATAACACATGTAAGACTCATAATTTTAAAGTGTACTTTATGTATTTTAATGGATTTTGGTATTGAACTCAGGGGCTTTTTAGCCAAAGTTATTAATATTTTGGAGTTTATATAATCAAAAGGTATTTTGATGCCCGATTAGTATTACTCGTCGATAAATAAATTAAATTAACTGCGGCGAATCTTTTGCGAAGAGTTTAATGCGTTATGGGTGAAAGGGTAATTTAATAAATATCTAAAGATTTTGAGATATTTGTTAATTATAATTAATATATATATATATATATATATAATATGTATATATAGAAAAGGAAAGGAAGGAATTGGGAAGAGGAGAAAAAGAGAGAAAAGAAAAAGAAAGAAAGGAAAAGAGAAGGAAAGAAAGAAACATTTTCCCTCCCTCTCCCTCTCTGCCGCGCACACCCATTTTCCCCCTTCCTCCATTGTTGCTCGTTTTTGCTTTCTTTTCTTCCCTTGGAGTTCGAAATTGATAGTGGGTGATAGGACAAGGATTTCTCAACTTCACTCTTCACCTTTGATTCGAAAACAAAGAAAAACGGTTTTAGGGATTCAAACTCAAATCTCTCTGTTTCATCTAGATCTAAGCGTCGTTTCAAGAAGTGATAGAAGGGAAAGTTGTTCACCACTACACTACGGTGCTAGTGAGCTAACTTTGGAAGCGGCGTTGCGAGCGGAGATTTTTACCGGATTTGCTCACGGTACCGAAATCGAACGAAAAAGCTAAAGTGAAGGTAAGGGCTCCTTCCAAACTTTTAGTTTGCATTTAGGGACTTATCTGTGGTTGTGTGGAATAGAATTTTGTTAGGGTTGAAGTATTGATTTGGAGAAAATGAATTTAACTCATTTATGTATAATTTTGAGTAAATGAAATTTGATGTATTTGAGTGTTATGATTGCGTTGATTTGTGTTCATCGTACATGGCGTGTTCATACTTGATGTTTGTTGATTGAGGTGGTTTGGTGTGAAACGTGGATTGAATTTGTTAACATGTTTGAGATGTGTTTTGTGTGGTTGGTGTGGAAAAATGATTTTGTGTGAGTTATGGATTGAATGTGAAAGTACGTTTGAGTTTGTTCTGTGTGGGATTTGAAAACCATTAAGTTAAATAAGTATTAAGAATGAGGAATCTCTTAATGTCTTGTTACTTATTGTTTGTTTTGAAAATCGCTTAAGTTATATGAGTATTAAGAATGGGGAATCTCTTAATGTCTCGTTTACTTAATGTTTGTTTTGAAATTTGTTTAAGTTAAATAAGAATTAAGAATGGGGAATCTCTTAATGTCTTGTTTACTTATTGTTTGTTTTGAAAATCGCTTAAGTTAAATGAGTATTAAGAATGGGGAATCTCTTAATGTCTCATTTACTTAATGTTTGTTTTGAAATTTGTTTAAGTTAAATAAGAATTAAGAATGGGAAATCTATTAATGTCTTGTTTACTTATTGTTTGTTTTGAAAATCGCTTAAGTTAACTGGGCGTTAAGAATGTGGAATCTCTTAATGTCTTGTTTACTTATTGTTTGTTTTGAAAATCGCTTAAGTTAAATGAGTATTAAGAATGGGGAATCTCTTAATGTCTCGTTTACTTAATGTTTGTTTTAAAATTTGTTTAAGTTAAATAAGAATTAAGAATGGGGAATCTCTTAATGTCTTGTTTACTTAAAGTTTGTTTTGAAAAATCGTTTTAAGTTAAATGAGAATTAAGAATGGGGAATCTCTTAATGTCTCGTTTACTTAATGTTTGTCTTGAAAATCGTTTAAGTTAAATAAGTATTAAGAATGGGGAATCTCTTAATGTCTTGTTTACTTATTGTTTGTTTTGAAAATCGCTTAAGTTAAATGAGTATTAAGAATGGGGAATCTCTTAATGTTTCGTTTACTTAATGTTTGTTTTGAAATTTGTTTAAGTTAAATAAGAATTAAGAATGGGGAATCTCTTAATGTCTTGTTTACTTATTGTTTGTTTTGAAAATCGCTTAAGTCAAATGAGTATTAAGAATGGGGAATCTCTTAATGACTCGTTTACTTAATGTTTGTTTTAGTAAACCGTGCAGACCCGTGATAGGTGGCACCTTGGTAAACGGTACGGGCCCGTGATAGGCAGTACGTTTATGGTTTACGCTTTTTGGTAAGTTGTGCAGACCCGTGATAGGTGGCACCTCGGTAAACAGTACGGGCCCGTGATAGGCAGTACGTTTACGACTTACGTTTCTTGGTGAATTGTTTTTGTCCGTGAGAGACTACACCCTGTAAACTGTGCAAACCCGTGATAGGTGGCACCTTGGTAAACGGTACGGGCCCGTGATAGGCAGTACGTTTATGGTTTACGCTTTTTGGTAAGTTGTGCAGACCTGTGATAGGTGGCACCTCGGTAAACAGTACGGGCCCGTGATAGGCAGTACGTTTACGACTTACGTTTCCTGGTGAATTGTGTTTGTCCGTGAGAGACTGCACAGGTGTTTGTCCGTGAGAGACTACACCCCGTTAAATTGTGAATTGTTGGTTCATTTTGTCCGTGTGGGTATTGTGTTATAAGTGTTAAGTGTTATGTTTTGGAATTTAGTGATAACATGTTGATTGCAATACTATTTCGAAACTTATGATGTTGTAGTAATTGTGTTATAAGTGTTAAGTGTTATGTTTTGGAATTCGGTGATAACATGTTGATTGCAATACCATTTAGAAACTCATGATGTTGTAGTAATTATGTTATAAGTGTTAAGTGTTATGTTTTGGGATTATGTATGAATGTGATTGTGTTAGTTTATGAATTTTTGAAAGAATACACAGGGAAATCGATTTACCCAATCGATTGGATGATTTACAGGGGCCCTGTCTTTCACGAAATCGATTTACCCAATCAAGTTTGTAATATGTTTTTCAAAACCATTTAAGAAATCGATTTGCCAAATCGATTGGATTCATTACAGGGGCCCTGTCTTTCACGAAATCGATTTACCCAATCGAGTTTGTAATATGTTTTTCAAAACCATTTAAGAAATCGATTAGCCAAATCGATTGGATTCATTACAGGGGCTCTGTCTTTCACGAAATTGATTTGCCTAATCGATTGGATTCAATACAGGGGCTCTGTCTGTCAATCGATTTAGCCAATCGATTGATGTAAGTCCAGAGTTCAGTTTTCACTAAAAACTTTCAGGAAATTGATTTCCCCGATCGATTGGCTTAGTGGAGAATCTTATTTTGAGTTAGATAATTTATTTCTCAATTGATTTATCAATGTTTTGGTGAGTTATGTATTACTTGATGGATTGATTACTCTATTTGATGTCATTTACATTTGGCAAGCTTTACATGAACTTTTAGCATGTGGAAAAACCCTTCTAAGATGTATGATAAATTGAAAAGGTTATTTGTGCATTGAAAAGCTTAAATGTTATGTGTTAACTGTTCATTTTCGGTTGGTGACCCTTTACAACTATTGTGGAAATCTGGGCTTTGCCCTCAGATGAGAATCAGGATGATCCTACCAGTTCGTACCCTCCGGATGGGAATGTGGATGGGAGTGCTTGATTGGAGCTACGTTAGGAGGATCTCACGGGGCGCGTGGAGATCACTCAAGGTGTTTAGTTGTTTTGTAAAATGATCAGACTAGGATGACACAGAGGGAACATATGTCTTTCTTTTGGGTTGCTTTTATTTTTAAACTAGAAGACTGTACCACTTTTGTTATGTAAATATTTTGAATTCATATTTCGAGAACTTTTTCCGCTGCTTGTAAATTATAATGACTTAATTATTTTATCCAAAGGTGTTATCTTATTCATCTCTCTATTTTATTTTAACTTCTTTTGAAAAAAAAAATATACACCCTCGTATGTTACAATACACATGGATCAATTATCTAGTTTGAATATGAATTGGAATCAAAATTGGATAACACACATTAACTCCAAGTTTCATATAGACCCCGGTTCAATTTTACAGAGATTGAGGTGGCTAGGAAATGGTCCGAGTTTACATGTCTTTTCCTACACGGGTTATGTAATTAATGGCTACACATTTTATACTAAATAACAAGATGATCAAACCACTATGAAAAATAAAGGAGTCACTCTCGTAGTTGAAGCGATGCATATCTCAAGAGCTAAAGACAAAAATCCAATATATACAAATCTATCATATTTTGGGGTTATCGAACATATATGGGAGTTAGATTAGTTAGCGCTATCGAACACATTTTTGGTTATCCCATTTTTCGGGTCAAGTGGGTCAATAATAATAATGGCGTTCGGATTGATGAGTCAGGGTTCTTGCTTGTCGATTTTAATAGGGTGAAATACAAAGACGAGCTTTTTATTTTAGCATTGACTTAAAGGTTTAATTTAAGTCAATGCAATTTAGCATTGACTTAAAGGTATTTAACTAATTATTTAGAGAAAAAATTCAAATATAGGTATTTTACAAAAACTAAAATTGTAATTTATCATATATAACTTGAACTGAACATATACTTGTAATTTTAAAGTGCTTTTGTTCATAAGCGTTTTAAAGAGATTTTAAAAACTAAATTAAAAATATTTTACATCGCTTATTTTGTAAGCATTGTAAAAGGCTTTCAAAGTATTAAATTAAAAATAATTTACAGCGCTTGTTCTGTAAGCGCTGTAAAAGGCTTTTGAAAATGCTCATGTACAACATTTTTAATCATTTACAATGTTTTTTGTCCATAAGCGCTGTAAAATGTTCATATAGCGCCTTTTATTTAGTCTTTTACAATGCTTTTTGTCCATAAGCGTTGCAAAATGCTCATATAGTGCCTTTTATAAAGTATTTTAAAGCACTTGTTGTGAAAGTGTTGTAATAGGGTTAGGTCTTTAAAGCGCTTTTTGGACAAGCTTTGTAATATGGTCTTTAAGTAAACTAATATTAAGAAACTGCTTCAGTTTCTTCTTTATTACGTACTCTCCCTACGAACTTGATAGTGTGAAACCTCTCATTTTCATCTTTATTACGTACTCTCCATCTTCGTTACTGTCCATACGAACCCTACTGACCATCTTCTCCCTCTTCACTATGAACCCTCTTCACTATTGCGAACCCTCTCTATACGAACTGTACTGCGAACCCTCAATACAAACCCTCTACATATGTATTTTTGCATCCTCGTTGTTCCTACTTATGCGAAGTCATAAACCTAAACTCAGAGATTATGGTTTTCAGGTATTGTATTTATTAATTTGTTATTGTCACTAAATTGCATGTTGAACTTATACTACTACTTAGACTAACGCATGTTGATCTTGTTGAAGTAATATTGAACTTATAATTATACTCGTGAAATGTGTAGATAAATGGATTCCAATAATTATTTAGGTCGTCAAAATGATGAAGTTGCAATACTAGGAGTTACGAAAATGAAGTTAAACGTGGGACAACTATTATGCAAAAGGTCATCAAAGCAAGAAGTTATGGAATTAAATTTAAGGTATACTATACTTTGTTTAGCTTTTTTTTTTTTATCTTTTATGAAAGCATGCACTTTCTCTATGAGTTTATTAGGAGGGATGGAATCAAAGTTGCCAGCCAATTAAGCCCAATAGTTCAATGATGGAATGTTACATTGGTGCAGTTGTTAGCCAAAATATCCCAATAACAATTGATGATTGGAGAGATAAAGTTTTGAAGGATGCTAAAGATATATTGTAGAATGATATACAAGTAACTTTTTTACTCCATATTTTTCTTAGAATTTTTCCATTAAAATACTTTTACTCAAACTCTATCTTTATTCGGTTTGCAGTCAACTTTTAACGTTGATGAGGTGCGAAAAAATTAGGTGCGAAAAAATTAGGTGCTTAGAGTTGCTGGAAAAATACATAAAGGATTTAGATCTCATTTATCAAATTTCTTCTTAAGAGATCGTGATGGAAATTTGAATGTTGAAGCTCCAAAAATATACAAACACTACATATCAAATGAAAATGGTGCATTTTTGTAGCTAAACGTGCAGACTCCACTTTTGTGGTCATATTAATTTATTAAAATTTGTGTTTTATTCATATTCATAGCGTATTTTTTTACATAATCATTATTTTTTTTATATATAGAGTATAAATACGGCAAATCGGGAGAGATCAAAAATCCAATGCATCCATACAAAAAATCACGTATGGGGTATGCACGTTTAGAGAAAAAATTTGTAAGTAATATTTTTTTACTAATATTTTGTTTATGTCTTAACGAATACATTCAAGAGACGAAACCCAATCAAACATTAGGTTGTCATATTTTGTGGAAAGAGGCTCGTTTGAATAAAGATGGAATAGTTGAAAATGAAAATGTTCAACAAGTGATAACACAATGTGTAAGTATATTATCACTTTAATATTTTAAATATTGTATTTTAAAAATGATATTGAACTTATATTTTTAATTATATATGTATTTTAGGAGAGTCTAGAACAATGTTATGAAAATCCTGAGGAGAATAAACAAGTTAGTTGCAGGGACATATTTGGTAAGGTATTTAATATTCCTGAATATTCTGGTGGTATGAGGGGTAAAGGATTTGGCGTAACTCCAAAAAACTATTTTTCACATGAGAAACACATAAATCCATCTAATGAGGAAGTACTAGAGAAGCTGAAAATCCTATCATAGAAAGTTGCATTTTTGTAAATACGAATAAGGAAAAGCAACTTCCGGAGTGTCAACATGAAGTACAACTAGATAATGAAAATGGTAGTTGCATCATTGGTCGTAAAAGTCTTCCAGAGGTAATTAATTACTTAATGAAATAAGAAATGTATTCAATCTAATTGTTTCATGTAACACCCAGTTTTTCAAAGCGAGGGTGTATTTTTTTTTTCAAAAGAAATTAAAATACAACAGAGAAATAAATAAGGTAAAACCTTTGGATAAATAATTAAGTCATTAAAATTTACAAGCAGCGGAAAATTTTTTCAAAATATAAATCCAAAGCATGTCATGATGTCGACAATAGTACAGGTACATCCTTTCAACTTAACATAAAGGTAGCCCAAAAGAAAGACATATGTGTCCTGAGTGACAACCTAGTCTGATCATTCTATACATAACAAAAAACTATACGCCTTGAGTAATCTTCATGCGCCCCGTGAGATTCTCCTAACGTAGCTCCAATCAAGCACTCCCATCCACATTCCCGTCCGGAGGGTACGAACCGGTGGGATCATCCTGACTCTCATCTGAGGGCAAAGCTCAGATTTCCACAATAGTTGTAAAGGGTCACCAACCTAAATTAACAGTTAACACATAACATTTAAGTTTTTAAATGCACAAAATACCTTTTCAACTTAGCATGCACCTTAAAAGGATTTTCCATATGCTAAAAGTTCATAAAATGCTTGCCAAATATAAATGAAATCAAATAGAGTTCTCAATCCATCAAGTAATACACAACTGAACAAAACATTGATAAATTAATTGAGCAATCGATTATCTAACTCAAAATAAGAATTTCCACTAAGCCAATCGATTGGGAAATCGATTAAATGGATAATTGAGCCCCTGTATTAAAGCCAATCGATTTCCAAATCGATTTCCTAAAGGTTTTTAGTGAAGTTTGAACTCTGGGCTTAATTCAATCGATTGGGCAATTGATTGGGCAATCGATTGACAGCATAGCTGAGCCACTGACTTAATGCCAATCGACTTCTAAATCGATTTCCTGAAGGTTTTTAGTGAAGTTTGACCTCTGGGCTTAATTCAATCGACAATTGATTGGACAATCGATTGAGCAATTGATTGATAGCATAGCTGAGCCACTGACTTAATGCCAATCGATTGGGAAATTGATTTCCCTGCATATTCTTCCAAAAATACATAAACTAACTCAATCACATTCATACACAAATCCACATCTTAACACTTAGCATTTTCAACACAATCACCACGTCAACTTGAGTTTCGAAATCGTTTTACAATCTAACATACTATCACACAATTCCAAAACATAACTCTTAGTAAAATCAACACAATCACAATTTAAAACAATCACAACTTGTGTGCCAAACACCCTAATGCAATGCGTATATGCCAGAATGCATGGACTCGGAATTCCAAACCAAAACCCTCCTCGAATGGCCGTAAATCATAATTGTACCGCCTATCGCAGGCCAAAGTACCAATTACCGAGGTGCCACCTATCACGGGTCTGCACGATTTACTAAAAAGCGTAAACCATAAACGTACTGCCTATCACGGGCTCGTATCGTTTACCAAGGTGCCACCTATCACGGGTCTGCACGGTTTACTAAAAAGAACGTAAATTGTAAATGTACCGCCTATCACAGGCCAAAGTACTCTTTACCAAGGTTCCACCTATCACGTGTCTGCACAATTTATAAGAAACCGTAAATCGTAAATGTACCACCTATCACGGGCCAAAGTACTATTTACCAAGGTGCCACCTATCACAGGTCTGCACAATTTACAAAAACGTAAATCATAAATGTACCGCCTATCACAGACCAAAATACTATTTATCAAGGTGTCACCTATCACGGGTCTGCACGATTTACAAAAAGCATGAAAATGCATGAGCGTATACTGACTCCATTCACAACAATCGTTAAGCAAATACAGTTATTAAAAGATTCCCCATTTTTAACACTCATTTAACTTAAACGATTTTCACGCCAAACATTAAGCAAACAGACATATTAAGAGATTCCCCATTCTTAATATACTTTTGACTTAAACGATTTCCAGAACAAAAAATTCAGTAAACAAGTCATTAAGAGATTCCCCGTTCTTAATACTCATTTCACTGAAACCATTTTCAAAAAAAACAAACATTAAGTAACCAAGACATTAAGAGATTCCCCATTGTTAACGCTCAGTTAACTTAAACGATTTTCAAACAACATTAAGTAACTAAGACATTAAGAGATTCCCCATTCTTAACGCCCAGTTAACTTAAACGATTTTCAAAACAACATTAAGTAAACGAGACATTAAGAGATTCCCCATTCTTAATTCTCATTTAACTTAAGCGATTTTCACAAACCCACATTAAGTAAACAAGACATTAAGAGATTCCCCATTCTTAATATTCATTTAACTTAAACGATTTTCCAAAACAAACATTAAGTAAACAAGACATTAAGAGATTCCCCATTCTTAATACTCATTTAACTTAAACGATTTTCCAAAACAAACATTAAGTAAACAAGACATTAAGAGATTCCCCATTCTTAATACTCATTTAACTTAAACGATTTTCTAAAACAAACATTAAGTAAACAAGACATTAAGAGATTCCTCATTCTTAATATTCGTTTAACTTAATGGTTTTCAAATTCCACGCAAAACAAACTCAAACATAGTATCAAATCCAATCCACAACTCACACCAAAATACATCAAATCATTTTTCCACACAAACAACACAAAACAAATCTCAAATTTCATCAGTATCAATTAAGAACACGTCAAAATCAACGAACATAAATCAACACAATCCACCCCTCAAACACACAAGTTTCATTTACTCAAATCATACATAAAAGAGTTTAAATCCATTAACCACGAAACATTCATCAATATAACCAAAACTTAACTCTAAGATTTTACCCATAAAGTCTCAGATACATTTTCCCAAATCAATACTCTAACCCTAACAAAATTCTTTTCCACACAACCACAAGTAAGTCCCTAAATGCAAACTAAAAGTTTGGAAGGAGCCCTTACCTTCACGTTAGCTTTAACGTGCGATTACGGCACCGTGAGTAAATCCAGTAAATTTTCCGCTCGCAACGCCGCTTCCAAAGTTGGTCCCCTAGCACTATAGTGTGGTAGTGAGCAACTTTCCCTTCTATCTCATCGCGAAACGAAGCTTAGATCTAGATGAAACGGAGCGATTTGTGTTTGACGGTATGAAATCCCTAACTCCGTTTTCGAATCCCGGAGGAAGGAAGAAGCTGTAAATTTGTTCTTACTCACCCACAAGCCTTGGGTTTCTATTCTTGAAGCCAAAGAGCAACGAAAATGAACATGAAGGGAGGAAGTAGAAAGAAGCATCGCAAGGCAGAGGAAGAAGATGAACTTTCCTTTTTTCTTTCTTTTCTTTTTCTTTCCCTTCCTTTTCTCCTCTTTCTCTTTCCTTTCTATTTTTTTTTTCCTTTCCATTTCCCTTTCTCCTATTTCCCTCCAACCATATATATATATATATATATATATATATATTACTTACAATATATAAATATATATTTATATATTAATATATTATTATTAAAACAAAACCAACAATTATCTAACCACTCTCACATCCATCACTTCACTCTCATCTCAAACTATTTTGATAAAAATATCTACTCTCGTTGCAACTCAATTGTCAAATACAATTTTCAACAACCTGAGATATTTTGAACAAAACCGCCCAGAATTAAATTCTTCGAAACTTAAATAAATTATTCTTCGACAAATAATTTTATTCAAATTTCCAAAAATATATTTTCGGCCTTTAACTCACTAAATACCGAAAACTGGGTTAAAAGCCTAAGCAATTTAACACAAAATACCCTAAAATTGTATAACTTAGGATTTAAAATTACGGGTCTTACATTTCACATACTTATGTATTACAAAGTCTAAAGGGAATGATAAGAAGAATCCTCACAACGAATCAGTCACTTCACCAGAAAAAGTTTGACATATACATCAATTGAATATAAAATAATTAGCTTACTATAATAACTAACAAATTGATCAATCTCATTTTTTCATATTCAAGCAAAACCCGCAGCACCACAAATCTGCTAGAAATCAGCCGCACCCCAAATGCAGGTTCTTGGTGAAAATAAATCTATCTAAATTCAAAAACTGGATCGTGGAAAATATGCTCCTAAAATAAGTCATCTGCCTTTCTCGATTTGTATCGCATCTTGACATACAAGCAAAAATGAATATGGACAACAATGATTCACGTATCATACATATGGAGAAAGCTATCACTACAAGAAAAACTGTTAATACCTACGGCAGATTTTATCTTTACCCACGGATGGTCCGTAGGTAACGTAAAATTACTCAAGGATTACCCACGGACACGAGTTCGTAGCTATTTCGTAGGAATATATTTACCCACGGAAAAGCGGTGGGATGTATTTACTTAAGGAATCTCCGTGGATAGCACGACTTACGGATTCATAAGAAATTCACAGAGTTGCCGTGGGATGTATTTACTTTATTTCACAGAGTTGCCGTGGGTAACAACGCAAATACTAAGAAGTCACAAATAACAGTACTCTCTGACAATCCGTAAGAAATTCTACTGATTTCTATTTATCCATGACATGTCCGTAAAGGGTACGAGGCGGCACATTATCCATAACCATGGCCAGTAAAAAACTATTCTTGTCCGAACACTTGGAGACTAGCTTTTGCATCGACAAGCATTTTTCAACTCACCTAAGGTAGTGCACATAAATCTGACAGGTTAAATAGGGATTGATAAAATAAATGAAATATAAAAAGAGGATTATATACTCACAATACTATGCTGATCACTTTCTACTTAAGCTTAATTTTGAAAGAACTACAGCTGTCTGATCACCTCCCAGAAGAAAATAAGGATGTCTCAAAGCTGAAACAACAGATAAACGTCCTCTTCTTAAGGGACCTTTCTTTGAGATAAGCTTTGTTGCTAAGTCCCACCCTCTACCAGATTCACTATCAAGAATTTGAAAGTCCGGCCTGAGGCGAGTATTCTCCCTCGAATTTTGCAAATCATATCCACATGTTTTTATTTCCAAATTGAAAATCTTCAAAGCAGCAGGAGACCTTAAGGTTGGTATCGCCATTTGCAGGAGTACAATCCCAGCAGAGTACACATCAAACAGATTAGGGCTATTTAACTACAAAATAATCACATAATTCACCTTTAGCACTTCCAATGCAATATACATGTGTGTGCAGGAACACGTGCAAAAGACAAGGGAGAGTGGTTAATTCAGTCAGTCATATGATTAACATATTAACCATTCATTTAGATAATGTTCCTAAATTAGAAATGTCTTAAGTAGGAGTTCCAAAATTGTAATTCACTGAAGAATTCCATTAATTGTGAACTTATCTTAGCCAATAGTTTTCACTGGAACTGAAAACCCTAAAGGATAATCTTAACTTTAACTACATAATTAGGATATAAGTAATTAAACTTGGCATAGCATTGGTGAAAAGATAGCAGCAATAGGCTCCGGTGGAGGACTTGGTGTATCTTCCAGGAGTACATATAGTTCTAGAGGGCAATAGTTGGGATCCAAAAGGGTGCGGTGGAGAATATAATTCTTTTCGATCCTCAGGTCTGTTGCTGCACCAAAATCAATGAGTTTAATTTGCCCCCGTTTAGTAACCACTAAGTTGGCTGGCTTTATATCTTTGCGAACGATGCCTGTAACATGAATTTTCTTTAGAGAAGTAATTATTTGGCGCATGATCTGCTTGATGATCAATGCATTTCGCCTAGAAGAGTCTACACCATGCAAGACACGTCCAAACATTACAGATTCTAAGTTTGAAGGGAAGTTGCATTGTTTCATGTAATCGGCAAGAGTACGGTCTCCATGTGATATCGATAATTCTCCTGTTAATTAATATATGTACTATGTTCTAAGATGATAAATCAAGATAACATGCAAAACCACTAAAATGAAATAGTTATAAAGAGTAATTTTATGTCTATTTATATATGAAATAGAAATCTGAGGCAGAGCCCCTAACCTCAAACTTCCAAATAAGCCATTTTCCACCTTTTATGAACTGTTAGTTAGTTTTATGAGTTATGAAACTTCCAAGGAAATCAACACATGTTTTAGGTGTTGCTCTCGATAGCCTTTAATTGAACCATTCCTCAAACTCACCAAAGTCTTCAGCCCCTTAGATTCCAGCATTAACCTGCAGCAGAATATTAAACAATAATAACTACTTAGATTATATGATGCCACTGACTGACTCTTTAAATGATGCCACTTTAAACAATAATTAAATTATATGAAGCAATTGATTGACACTTTAAATAAAATGAGGTGTTAGACACTGTATATAATATATAAAGGGCAGGTATTGTCCCTCAGCTTGTGAGTTTTTTGGCAAGGAATGATATACCCCAACTGCAAATATAAATCTTTTCTATCATGTTATCTATTTTGTACTAATGGTGTGAGAAACAACATCGTTTACCCAAGTATCCTGATTAAGCTTTATAAAGAAAAAATTGACATGAGTAATGATGTTGCTGAAACAAATAACCAAGAAAATTGAATACGGAGCACCTAGAATAAATTGCCATATGTGAGCTGAATTCCTTGGTAAGTTGTATGTTCACCAATTGCCATTTATCCTGCACAAAAGCGGCACTTTTTGCCTGCACTCATAGATCAAACCTTAGTCACAACTGCATATCAGTTATACATTTTCACAATATATATGCACTAGCACTACCACCCATCGGTAATCAGCGGAGTTGCAAACCAAACACAACAATAATAAACCTCTTCTCAAGCCATAATCAAGCTATGATCAAATATCTCTTTTAAATGCTAACACAAGCAAAATCTTATCAATAGTACCAAACACATCAATAATACCAAACCAAAAGGAACTGCCATGTTTCATGAATAAAAATAATAACAATGGAATCCTAAAAAGAATAACAGCAATAGTACCGAACCAAACGCAACAGAGTAGTAGCAATTGTTTGTGCAGAAACATAAGTATGCAATAAATAAATTAAAGCATAAATAAAAAGAATCCTAAATTAGAATATGGCATAGTCAAATTAGACTCACTAGAGGAAGAATACTGATGAGAAATATTAAATTAAAACATAAATAAATTAAAGCATGAACAAAGTGAAGCATAAGAGATAGCAGAGTTAGGGTTTGCAAATAAATTAATAAACATTCATCTACACAACAAATAATCATGAAAATAGAACTAATTAGAGAGAGCAAGAGAGATAACGACAATGAACAAGAGTGAAATAGAGAGTGAACGAAAGTGAAATAGAGAGCGAACAAGAGAGAACAAACGAGAGAGAGAGTGTGAACGACACAACTATAGAGAGAAAAAGAGAACCTGTGAATGAGACTTTGAAGTGACGGCTAGAGAGCTCTTATCGGCGGCCAAAAAGCTCTGATCGGCGGCCAAAAAGCTCTGATCGGCGGTGGTGCGAGCCAAGGAAAGGGTTTTGCTGGTGAGAGTGAGTTTTGCGAAGTCTGTTTTTGAAAGAGAGAGGAAAGGGTCTAAGTTCTTTTTTGCTTAGAATAATTTTTTTTTTGTTAGAATAAGTTTTTGTTTTTGTAATAAATAAAAGAATAGTTAATAAAATTTCATTTTTACTGTATCAACGGACAATGATAATTTAACATTATAATCTTTATTTACCTACGGAAAATAAGTGGTTTAAAAAATACAAAATTTTTTTGGCAATTCAAGTTGCGTTGCATTTTTTTAACTTTACCCACGGATTTTTTTAATTTTATCGACGGATTATCCGAGGAAACCAATCAGCAAAAATTAATTTATTCCACAACAAATTTACTCACATTTTGTCCGTAGGTATTAAATAAGTTACCCACAAACTAAGATCCGTGGGTAAATTTCCGTAGCTATCCAGCTATTTTCTTGTAGTGTATTTACGGAGATGAGTATGAAGAATTACTTGATAAAGAGCATATTTATGAATTTCTCAATCATAAGGAGTTGAGTGTTACTGTCATCAACATATACATTAGGTAATCGCATCACTTCCCATAAGCTAATTTTTTGGTAATTAATTTTAATTGCATCATTGCTACATTTATTGGTAATTAATCTAATTTGATATTTTCATTGAAGGTTTTTGTATGAAAAGTTGGTGTGCATGCTAAAATTTTTAGACAGATTTTCATTCTTATCTCCCCATAAGTTGTACATGTTTAAACTTGATCCAGTTAACGTCAAAAAATATGTTGTTGATATACTTTTGGAAACTAAAGAGAAGGATAAATAGTTTCTTACGCCATATAATTCAGGGTAATTATATATTGTTTATCTATATCTTTTTTAATTTATGATACTTTATCAATTGTGTAAACAAAGTTGTCAACCAAACTTTTGTTGTTGTAGACAATATCGGGTGTTGTTTGCAATCAATGTCACATCTGAAATTATATACTATTTAGATTCAATGCACGATCATTATAGCAATCACTCGTATATAAAGAATATCTTCGATACATAAGTAATATTTATTTATTTCTTACATATATAAATAATGTGTTTGGTAATTGAATAATAATGACATTTATTTTGACAATGCTTTACATGTTTTTCGCGCTCAAAGGGGTGCTACAGTGTCGAAGTATAAGTTAAACAACATTACATATCACATGAATTCCAATAAAGGTTTGAAATTTTTGTTATAGAACTTAATTATATGCCTTTAAAATTTCATTTACAATTAATGCATAAATATTTATTGGCGTACATGTTTATTTTATAATGTTCTCGTCAAACTAACAACATAAACTGTGAATACTATACATTGTGATTCATGAAGGAGATTGTTGATATGAATCTAAATATAATTCCAGATAAGGTACATTATTTTCATTATATATATATATATATATATGATTCTAACTTATTTAAGTTCAAATATTATATTGCATAGTACTTTGGCAACTTCAATTCAACATACCCTGAAAGTGATCTATCTGAAATAAAAATAGACTAGTGTCAGTATGTGATCAAACTAAAAGTTATATAATTTGTTAATAGGTGAGTTTCACATTGTAAACTATTATATATTGTATATTTTTGCGTGAAATTATTATTATTTTAATTAGTTTATTTTATTTTTTGTTATGGTAGGGTAAAATAAGAAATTGATGGAAAATTGACATGTTGGCATTTGCTGGAAATTGTTGATCATTATTTTAATTGGTGACATGATTGGTGTTGCATATGTAATTGATATTGTGGATATGTAATTATTGTGAATATGATATTGTTGTTGTGAATAGGTACTGAATATAGTACTGATGTAATTGAACTTGTTGTTGTAAATATGTTTTGAATTAGAAAATTAATTGCAAGTGTGTCAATATGTTTCAATATGATTTTGGAAAAAAATTGAAAGACATCCCTTCTTTAAAAAAATGTCATTAAAGACCTGTTTAAAAATGTCAAACTAGCGCTTTTTTAAAAATGCTATTAAAAAATGTCAATCAAATTGACAACACTTTTAATAAAAAGCATTGTAAAACTAGTTTAAAAATGCACCTTCTACAGTGTTCTTTTGAGAAAAAGTTGTAAAATAAATATAAAGTTACACCGATTACAGCGCTTTTGTGAAAAAAGCGCTGTAAAACATGTATAACAAATGCGCTCTATATGCACCTATTACAACACCTTTTTAGAAAAGTGTTGTAAAACTACTCTAAGAGAAGTGTTGAGCGCTATATATTACAATAGTTATTATTTTAAATAGTGTTGTTGTATCTTTTAACAGTACTAGATACTTTAGCGTTTAAAAGCGTTGTAAAAGATTATTTTTGGCATAGTGAATATAATCAGATATAAGATTAAAAAAATGTTATTTTAAATTCTAGTAATGTAAAAATGTTTTCTCTCTAATATATAAGAACTAGTATGTAGCCCGTGTCAAGTACATCATATATTATCGTTTAAATAAATTTATTTAATTTATTTAATGTTTTTTTAAAAATTGTTTTGACTTGTATGAGATATGTCATAGTATATATTTATTTGTTTTCGTCTTCAATGCTATATGTATAACGTATTAGATGATTTATACATACATAAATCTATATGTACTTAAATATTATAGTATTTTCATTCTTATATTCAAACGGAGGGGGATAATTTTATCAATAAAAGTATTGGAATGTAAACTATAACTGAAAAGTGAAAATTTAATCTATAATTAAAATCATAAAAATTTAAATAAACTAAATTCAAATAATTTCTAATGATAAATAGTGTTAATCAAACAAAGTTAATAATAATTCGTGCAGTTTTCTATGATTTACAATTCAACTAAATATAGGATCATAAAAACACAACTTATGATGTATTTGGTGATTGCCCATTTTAAAAATACAAAATAATCTATAACCGAAGCACCAAATAGCCTATTTTTTGATCATAGGAAAAAATTGCATAAATCTAATCAATCAAGTATGACATTCATTACACATCCATCTACTCGTGCAAAATTATTTAATTCAAATAATTCTGAATAACTCATTGCAAATTGTATTCATTTTTATACCATTGATATTTAAAAAAATATATTAATTTTCATTAATTCTATAATGACAATTATTTGGCAATGAATATTTATGTAACAATTGTATGTTTCAACGACTCCTTTAGCGATTAATTTCTAAACAAATGTAAAAATATTAAAGTGTGAAAAAATGATAGTTTTGTCATTATAACTTTTCTCATTTTTATTATAGAATCAAAAATTATAAGTCGTGTATTTTTAAGTGTTCTTAGTTTTACCATCCTGTGTACCATTTTTTAATTAAATATATAATTAATATATTTTTATTATTTTTATTTTTATTTAGAAAATATAAAAAATAAATTTTAATTAATTGATTAATAATAAACCTTAATCACTTGTATAAGTTATACGATCCAACAACTTCTTTAACGATTTATTTTCAAAAAAATAACATGAAAAAGTTAAAGTGAAAAATATGAGTTAATGTATTATAATTGTCTTGTTTTTATGTTGATGATATGAAAAAAAAAAATTATTCAAAATTTGTGGTTAATTATATATATATATATATATACTATTGAAAAAAAGTATATATATTTATATACTTTTTACTATACTATATCATCTGGCAACATATCTTTTATGAGTGTTAATAATTCTGTAAAGCTTTTATCAGACCATCCATTACTCACTTTTAAGTTGTACAACTTTAATATCGCCGACAGTCTTGTGAATTTAGTACAACCATTATATAATTCTTTCTCTGCATCACTCAACAAACTTTCAAACATTTTATGACAATCTCGAAGATCTTCTTCAACTGCTTTTGCGATCTCATCAACTAGGTCCGACTCATATGTATATGTATCGAAGACAGTTGAAGCATATGTCGAACTATTCTCAAAATTAATGTTTCCTTTTTTTTTCTCACCATGTCTTATCCAACATGTGTAGCTTTGATCAATTCCATTACATATTAGATGTACTTCTAATTCATCTTCTCTAACACGTTTTCCAAATCAACATTTTAAACAAGGACAAACTACTCTATTTGGATCTTTTGCATTCTTCACTGCAAACTCAACAAACTCCTTCACTCCAATTTCATACTCTTTTGACAATCGATTGACTGACATTCATTTCCTATCCATATTATACCACCTATATAAATGCAATTACAAAACTAATAAGCTTTCAATACAAAACTAATAAGTTAATAAGCTTACAAAACTAATAAACTAATAAACTAATAAACTAATAAACTAATAAGCTTTCAATACAAAACATATCAACACGTTTCAAAACAGAACAGATCATGTGATATGAGTTTTTGACAATTTTTGACAATTTCAAAACATAACAGATCATGTGGTATATATAATATGAATTATTCAATTGTTCATGAGAAATAATAATATTTTGAAAGAGATTTAAAACATAACAGATCATGTGTAGAAGAGATCATAAAGATTTTTTGACAAAAACAAATCAAAAAATACCTGAGACAACGTAGATGGCTGCACAGTACATAGAGGATATTAGGGTTTTGAAAGATCTAGAGGATATGATATGAGGGTTTCCAACGTATATAATTATTTGAAAAATGCATTTTACAGCGCTTGTGAAAAAAGCGCTGTAATAGGTAGTTAAATTCAATGAAAGCGCATGTATTTTACAACGCTTGTGAAAAAAGCGCTGTAATAGGTAGTTCAAAAAATTGAAAGCGCATGTATTTTACAGCGCTTGTGAGAAAATCGCTGTAAAATAATACGCGAAAGCGCTTCGTTTGACAACGCTTTTTTCACAAGCGCTGTAAAAGCCTTATAACGCTATGCGCAAACGTTATAAGACATACCACAACGCTTATTTTACAGCGCTTGTCATAAAAAGCGCTGTAAAAGGCTCCGTTATTTTTAAAATATATTTTCAACAGCGCTTGTGTTTAGCAAGCGCTGTAAAAGGGTGCTGTAAAAGACAATTTTTGGCGTAGTGAAAATTTAACTATTAACAATTATACGATTGAAACTAAAATGAAATTATATATTTTCTATTTAGATTATTGTTATGAAATTTCTTATTTTAATTAATAAATTCTTTTATATTTGAATCAAGTAAAGACATGACTAACACCAACGAAGGGTTAAGTCTAACGGCAAGAAGCTAACTAGAAATAAAGTGAACATGACATAGAATTTTCACAAGAAAATTACATTTAGTGTCCTGACACCTCGAATGCGTTCTTCCTTTATCGGTCTTTCAAGTATTTTGTTTGTACTTATTCAGTCGTTATGGTTCTAGAATTACAACGATCATGATGTGATGGTCTCTTCTACCGATATTCCTTCTTTTATTATTTTCCACCTTTTGCTGATTATGATTTTCTTTTATATTAGGCAAAGAGCCTATCCAGATTGACTTGGGATACGAAAACAGGACAAAGAAGATTGAATACATTTACTATGGAGGAAGACGTCAAGATACAACAGTACTTAAACTATTTGCATCGACTGAAGAACAACAAAAAACAAAGGTATACTTCTGTAAAAAGACGATACTTCTAGGACCCTTATGTATTACATCTCCTTTATTTTTTTATGTACCTTTTCTTCTAGCATAAATCTAAAATTTTACACCAAATTAAACTTCTGCTCAACCCCAATTTTTTCCTTTCATGAATTTCTTTTGAGGCTGAGTTGAGCTGATACTTAGGTGAAGATAATAGTAATACCATAAATTTTATAATAAATTATTTTTATAGAACAAACGACTCTAAATACAAAAGAGAGTCAATTGTGAACTTTAAAAAATTCAATAAAACAAACACTTATAAATATACAATCCATAAAAATAAAGTGTTAACAAATAAATTTAAAATAAATACAATAAATAAGAATGTTAGGAAATAAATAACTTAATAGTTAAATGACTTAATGTAAATAGTGTAGTTTAAATTGTACTAAATAAAAGACCAAAATAAATAAATAACTAGAATTAAATTGCTGAAAATAAATAAAAAATTATTTGCAAAAGTAAATAACATATATGAAAGAGAAAAGGAAAGACACACATAAAATTTAGGTTTAATTGCACTTTTGGTCCCCCTATTATATGTGAAAATTGAAAGTAGTCCCCCATTTTGTTTATCTCCAGTATTAATCCCCCAAACAGAATTTGAGGCCAAATCATGATGAGTTGCCATTTTTTAATGACGTGGCAGACGCTTCATTAAAAAATGACAACTCATCATGATTTGGCCTCAAATTATGTTTGGGGTGTTGGTTATTATGCCCTCTAATTATTAAAAACTTATATGACAGTCTAATTACAAAATTTAAAATCTAATTAAATAGGTTAACATATACAGTTTTCAAGCAATGAAATCAATATCGAAACCAACGTGATCAATATTAATTTCAATTTCAACAGATACGAATTTAAGGTCTTAGCAATACAAAGATTCACATACAAACATTTAGCAACTCAATCAATACAATTTAAAATGAATTTGGCTATCGCATGCAATCAAGATTAATCATACATTCATGCAATGTAAAATGGAAATAAAGAGTAAGGGATAGAAAGTAGGGCACCGCGATTTTTATACTGGTTCAGCCGTCTGTTTGACGGCCTACGTCCAGTCCTAAGATCAAACCAATCTTAGCCTTTTCCGATAGAATCTTGTAGAGCAGTTTTACATATGTTTCAACGCTCCCCATCTATCAATTTTAAAACTTTCTCCCTATTCTATTCGTACCCACTGTATCCCAGAGTTTCTCTACAAACTCTTCCAAGATCACAACAAACTTTCTTCTTGATGAGCCCTCTCAACAATGAAGATAACTACTAGTTCCACTACTGGATTTTTCTCAGTTCTTTGTTTACAAAATCTTTGTTACAGAAAAATATAAAATGAAGAACATAATTTTTCTCAATCACTTGCAATTAATCTCACACAAGAAGTTGTTTGCCAATTTATGTGTTTGTGAGATCTTTCTCTTTTTCTCTCAAGAAGTCTTTTTCAGCTCTTTCTTGATCATCAATAGTCGTTCGTTCTGGGTCTGAAAAAGTACTATCAAATGATATTCAAATTGTGTCTAAAGTATTCAAAAGTTCTCTAAGTGTTATGAGAGAAAGTGATTGAAAATAGGTTATATAGTTTCTGAAAAACAACAGATAAATCGATTGACCAATCGATTTATTAATGCAATAAAAAGGCTCAATCGATTTCCCAATCGACTATCGCGAATCTTGTTTTTCTTGAATCTTGAAACTACATAAACTAATCGATTGCCTAATCGATTATTTTAATGCACCTTTCAGAAAATTATGTGCAGTTCATAATGAAATCGATTGCCTAATCGATTACAGATGTTTTATTCCAACAACAAGATCAAAACAATCGATTACTCAATCGATGCATTAATTCACATAAGCGATTCATCAAGTCACATAATCGATTTGGCCATATACTGAGTGTTCCTTGTAACTCAAATTTTTCTTCCAATCGATTTGCCAATCGATTGGGTTTAAAACAGGGATTTTGCTTATTCCAAGTAAATCAGTGTGCCAATCGATTAAGTGTTATATTTCTGAAAGATGATTTTTCCAGTTGGCTTGGTTCAATCGATTACCTAGTCGATTGATACCAAACTTATAACAAAAGAATTTGTCACAATGGATTGTCCAATCGATTGTGTTTGTCACAGACCAAGTTCCTTTTGAAATCCAATTTACAAAATCGATTTACCAGTCGATTAGTTTATTAAATGGCTTGGCCCTGTGACTTTGCACAATCGATTTGTCAATCGATGTTTACAATCAGTTTTAGTCTTGTGATTTGAGCAATCGTTTTGCTAGTCGATTAGCCTGCTAAATGACATGCCTCTGACTTGCATAATTTTTAACAATGATTGTGCCAGTCGATTGCCTAATCGATTAGCCTGCTAAATGGCTTGCCTTTGACTTGCACAACTTTTACCAATGATTGTGCCACTCAATTGCCTAATCGATTATTTAATCACAGACTAAACATTTTCATACAACCCTTTTACAGAATCGATTTTCTAATCGATTTGCTCAGTGAATTTTCCAACTTTTGTTGATTTCTTGAGTTCCAAGCTATTGTCTCAAGTATGTAGGGTTGAGTTGTTCTTCCTGAAATCTTACTCTGTCAAAATGTTAGATTTATCACAAGATGTATTAACATTGTATGTTTGTTAAATATGTCAAAACTAAGATTAAGGGGACTTAAGTTCAACAATCTCCCCCTTTTTGCATAAGTGACAAACATACAATTTTAACTTGAGTAGTACATTTCAAAATATAACATTTCAATTATCACTAAAACAAGCTCCCCTAAATTTAAGCAGTCATGGTTCATGTAAGTAGCACAACAACATATTATATGTTATCATAGCATGCTGTTTACAATTTGGTATCGGGGCTAGAGCTTAATAACAACAAAAACAATTTAGCACTACATGTTGTATCTGAGTTAACAACAACAAAAAGGTTAGAACTACATGCAGTATCAGAGTTGTCATGATCAAAATTATCATGCAATGTCAGAGCAGTATAATTGCGAGTATCAGAGTATAATATCAGAACAAAAGTACCAATATTAGAGCTACTACCAATATCAGAGCAGCACTATGCTAGCAACGTAGAAGCAACACAAAATGTAACACACGTTATAAACACAAGTTATAAATTCTCTCCCCCTTTGTCAGTTAATGCAAAAAGCAGTAAAAGGAGAGAGAGCAGTAGCAAAGAAAATGTCCTCCCCCTATGTCAATAAACATGAGCACTGGTGAAGTAAGCTTCAGGAAAATCTATATCAAATTATAGCAGATTACAGCAGAATGTAGCAATTGTTAGACATATGTTCGTTTTTGATATTATTGACAAACATACATCTTGAAATAAATCTGACATTGTGAACTGAGAAAAATTTCAGGAACATCAACTCAATCCTACTAACTTGAGACAATTGCTTGGAACTCAAGAAATCAACAAAAGCTTGCAGATTCAGAAGCAAATCGATTAGTAAAATCGATTCCGTAACAGGGTTGAATGATATTATCCAGTCTGGGATTAATCAATCGATGGGCAAAATCGATGTGCACATTCTATGAAAAATCAAACAGGATATCAATCAATCAGGCAAATCGATTGGTACACTTATTAGAAAATAAAATGTGCAAGTCAGAGAGCTAGTTTGCCACAAATCGATTAGGCAGATCGATTGTTTAAATCACCAGGACTGACCTGATTGCTTACATCGATTAGACAAATCGATTGGTACACTTACTGAAATTAAAATGCGCAAGTCAGTAGCATGCCTTGCAAGCTAATTGATTTGGAAAATCGATTAATCCAATCACTTCTTTATTTTTGTTTGTCTACATCGATTGGCACATCGATTTACTAAAATAAGTTTCAAAATAACCTTGGTTTGGAACACACAGTCAATTAGCACAATCTACTATTTTACTTCAGTTGAATTAAGTTTGGCATCAATCGACGTGGTAAATCTATTGAATGAGCAAACTGTTGAAATAAGCTTCAGACTTAAGTTTACAATCGTTAGGCAAGTCGATTTTTGAAAATCACTGTGTCCCTGGAACCAGTGTAATCGATTGACTAAAGCGATTGGTGCAAAAAGTTTTAGAAACAGAGATGACTGAATTGGTTGAATCGATCAAGTACGATTGTTTTGATCTCGTTGTTGGAACAAAACACGCCAAGTTGATTATGAACATCGATTCAATTAAGTACATTCATCCAAGTCTGAAAAACTCAGTTAAAATAATCGATTCGTTAAATCGATTAGTGTAAGCAGTTTCAAGATTCAAGAAAAACAAGATTCACGAAATCGATTGGTTATATCGATTAGTGTGCTTTATAACTTTAATGAATTGATTTGCCAAATCGATTCATACGTTGTTTTTCCAGAAACTATATAAATTACTTTCACACACTTCTTCTCATAATATAATACATACACACAACAATAATAATAACAACTGATGATAACAATCGTTTACCACTAACTCTTTCTCAACTGACATCACTTTGAACATCTTTTTCAGCCATGAACAATCAACGTTTGTGATCAATGAGGATTGAAAAAGACTGAATTGAGAAAGACTGCTTTGAGAAGATTGAAGATCAAGAACTGTGTATAATTGATCTGTTTCACTTCTGTAAACCATTTTGTTGTAACCAAATTACTTTGAGAAAATCTAGTTATTACTGGTGGTGTTCTTTAAGGTTGAGGGTTGTCAACAAGAAGACGCTTGACTGGATTCTTGGTCAAGTTTATGGGACTTAAACTTGGGAATTCAGGGAGGGAAAGATAGAACGGGGAGAATAGTTTAAGATTGGTGTGAGGCGCTGTGTAAAAATCTGTAAACTGATTCTAAGAAGTTCTATTGGACAGGCTAAGATCTAGTTGGATCTTGGGACTGGATGTAGGTTGTCACGGGACGACTGAACCAGTATAAAAATCTGCGTACACATTTCTTTCCCTTATCTCGTTTAAATTTTTGCAATTATTACGTTTATGATATTGATTGAATGCATGATAAAGAATCTATGTTAAGTGACGTTGTATGATTAATTGTCTTAACATAATTGCATGAAAATCAACATCTTGGCTATTAATTGTTTTCTGATGCATTACTCCATATATATCTTGATCCATACAGTTTGACATTCATTAGAATTCTTTATTAGGGACCTTATTCATTCTTGTGTTTAGTAAATTTCAAATTTATTAAACTGCTGCACATATTGTTAAAATAGACATTATTCTGCATAAATCTTCCGCAAATCAGAGGTCTTATCCCCCATCAGCAATGTTAAAGCATACAACTACTAGGGTATCAGAGCAAAAACAAATTCAAATGAAACAGATTATTGCAGTAGATCAATTGAATAAACTAGCTCACTTTTCATTCATTGAAGACAATACCAGTACAACAATATCAAAACAGTACATCATAACAAAGAATTAAAATCCTAAACACCTAAACTTGGCTGTTCCTCACTATTACCTAAGGGAGAGGTAAAGACCGTTGTATTACCCTCAGTAGGTGTCTCCTCAACGTGAGGTTCAATACTATCTAGGGTGGTGGGATTCTGTTTCTCTATTGCTTGTCAGCCTATCTCCGCAACATCACTAAAAGAGAGCTTAATGCCTAAATGTACTTGTATTGCATCAACATCCTGAACAACTGAGGTCAGGGATGCCTAGAGTGTCTTCAATGCAGCTTCCATCCAAGCATTTGAAGCTTGCATCTTAGCGTTGTGAGCTGCCTGAGCTTCCATAAACTCCAGTAGCTTTGCTAAGTACTCTGGATTTGCTGCAGCTGGCTCAGCGGCTTGCTGCGTACTCGGCTGAGCTGGTTCAGCAGTTGGCTGCGGTCGAGTCCAGATGCCGTGCACTCTCTTCAATTGAATTTGATATACAATTGTTTCTCCAAAGAAGAGAGTGGTTTTAGAAGATTCTTAATTGACTAATGATACTTTGAAGTGTCTTAGAATCTTGGTGATCAATTGTGCGTAGGGAAGCACCAGCTTTCCCTGTGCTGCCTCCAACATGTGCCTGAGCACAATCCATGTCCAGCTCATCTTGAGCTCTTTGGACAGCCCCCACAACAGAATGAAGTCCATCTTCTGGACCACGACATGGTTTCCAGATCTGGGGACGAGCATCCGGGTCAAGGTATACATCAGCATCCGATGATGGACCTTCATTTGATCAATCGGCAGCGAAATAGTTTCGACAAAGTTGTCGACCATCAGGTCCTTCACAGCAGTGTGTCTATCAAAAGAGGCTTCCCAACCTTGATCTGCAGCTTCAGCCTTAGAACTGCCATCAACTGAATTCGCATGGAAGGGCAGTCCTAACAGATTTGAGAATTCTTCAAAAGACATGGAGATTCTCTTGCCTTTGACTTCAGCCTTGAAGCCATTGTCAGTGAGCTTGAAGGTGGAATAGAATTCCCTAATCAGCTTAGGATAAGTGTCATGTGTGGAGGAGAGAAAATCTTCAAGACCATGAAACCTTAAATGGTTTTGAAAAGTGAATCCGTCTGAATCAAAATAGGTAAAATCCAGAGCTCTTGCCTCATCGATTTTTCTTTTTAGAAACTCAGAAGGGATGACAGATTCAGTTTTATCTTTGGAGGAGGGAGCTTTCTTCGAAGCAGGAGAAGAAGTTGTCTTCTTCTTTTTCTGTGTACCTTCCTTCATGGCGTCAGCCATGAGCTTTTCTGTAGAATGCTCCTTGCGTTTCTTTGATTTTCCTTGATCAACAGCAACAACTTTGCCTTTGTCTTGGGATAGAATTTTGTGAGTAGGAATTGGAATCCGTTTTGAAATAGTTGGTGGGGGAAAAGGGGTTCGCCCACTTGAAGATGAAGAAGATGATGGAGTTCTTGGCTGGGTTTTTTTCACACGAGCCATTGTAATGTTTGTTTGAATAAAGAGATATAGCAAGCATGGTTTGGAAGGTGAAGATGATGACCAACAATAGAGAAGTTTTGAGAAAATCTGGAAAATCTGAGACAAAATCGATTTAGGGTTTAGAAAGGATGACTAGAATCGATTAGCAACAGTTCCTTTTATACTTTCAGAACGCGTCAATCAATTGTACAATCGACTATGTTACCGTTGCTGGGGAACGTTAATTGATTAGGTCATAATTACTGTCTAACGGCTAGTAAAAAGTTAAAACGGTCATATTTCCAAATCGATTCTCCAATCGATTGCCATCTCAGTTCATGAAATTTCTCTGATCAGTTCAGAAAGTTTATCATCTCAGCATCGATTTCCAAATCGATTCATTAAAGTGTAGAGTTTTGAAAAATTGTATCAATCGATTACCAAATCGACGCTTGAGCTAGAGTCCTAAAACCTTTCTCAATTTTGAAGTCTGGGGCCAAAGTAATCGATTATCCAATCGATTCTTTAAACTATATGTCAAGGTGTCAATCGATTACCCAATCTATTGTAATGGGAATTGTTAAGGAATTTAAAGCTTCCTGGGTTCACCAAATCGATTATGCAATCGATTATTGTGTTTCAATTTTGACAAATTAGACACTGTATGGCATAAATCGATTGTCCAAATCGATTTAGTAAAGCCAATTTTCTGTTTATTCACTAGATAATCGATGTTTCAATCGATTTGGCACAGGAATCAGATTTCACTAGGATCTATGATTCCCAGTTTCAACCTTATATGTTGGAAGCTTTCTTTTGGTAAAGCCTTGGTGAAAATGTCAGCTAACTGATCAGCTGTATTAACATGCTCAAGCTTTATATTCCCAATTTGAAATTGGTCCCTAATGAAGTGATGCCTAATCTCTATGTGCATGGTTCTAGAATGCATCACTGGATTCTTGGTGATGCTAATTGTACTGGTGTTATCACACATGATAGGTACAGTCCCTAAATCAACACCAAAATCAGATAGGTGTTGTTTCATCCAAAGGATCTGTGCACAACAGCTTCCAGCTGCAATGTATTCAGCTTCAGCTGTTGATAGTGCAATGTTGGTTTGTTTCTTGCTAAACCAAGACACAAGGGAGTTTACTAGTAAGTGACAAGTACCAGAGGTACTTTTCCTATCTAGTTTGCATCCAGCAAAATCTGAATCAGAGTATCCAACTAATGTACAAGTAGCTCCCTTAGGATACCACAAGCCTAGACTTTTAGTTCCTACTAGATATCTGAATATCCTCTTCACTGCACTAAGGTGAGACTCTTTTAGATTGGATGGATGTCTTGCACACATGCAAACACTGAACATGATGTCAGGCCTGCATGCTGTAAGATAGAGCAATGATCCAATCATCCTCCTAAACCTTGTAACATCTACAGGTTTGCCTATCTCATCTCTATCTAGGTCATTTCCTTGACTCATGGGAGTATCAATGGACTTAAGTTTATCAAAGCTGAATTTCTTTAACAAATCTTTGCAATGTTTAGTTTGATTAATGAAAATGCTTTGCTTGCTTTGGTTAATTTGAAATCCCAAGAAATAAGATAGTTCACCCATCATTGATATTTCAAATTTACCTTTCATTAAGTTTTCAAAATCTTTGCACAACTTATTGTTTGTAGATCCAAAGATTATGTCATCAACATAAACTTGGACCAGTAAGATGTCATTTCCATTAGTTTTTATGAAAAGTGTCTTGTCAACATTTCCTCTTGAAAAGTTTTGTGGAATGAGGAAATTGTTGAGCTTCTCATACCAAGCTCTTGGAGCTTGTTTCAACCCATAGAGGGCTTTTGATAGTTTGTAGACATGATTAGGAAAATCATGATTTTCAAAACCAGGTGTTTGGCTAACAAAAACTTCTTCTTGGATATCACCTTCGAGAAAGGCTCTTCTCACATCCATTTGATAAAGTTTAAAGTCCATTATACATGCATAAGCAAGTAGGATCCTAATGGCTTCTAACCTAGCTACAGGGGCATAGGTTTCATCAAAATCTATTCCTTCTTCCTGATTATAACCCTTAGCAACTAGCCTAGCTTTGTTCCTAGTGATGACTCCATTTTCATCTAGTTAGTTCCTAAGCACCCATCTTGTTCCTATGATGTGCTTATGTTCTGGTTTAGGTACTAGGCTCCACACCTTGTTTCTCTCAAACTGGTTTAACTCCTCTTGCATAGCAAGAATCCACTCACTATCTAATAGAGCCTCCTTAATGTTTTTGGGTTCAATCTGAGATACAAAGGCTGTAAAATTGCATAACTGTCTAACGCTATTCCTAGTTGCAACTCCTTTAGAGATATCACCTATAATGTTGTCTATGGGGTGATTCTTATTGAACTTCCATTCCCTAGGTAAATCATCAGTCCTTAAGGGTTCTACACAGTCAATATCAGTTGGAGGAGTGGTTTCAATTGGTTCTAATTGTTCAGATTCTACAACTTCATCCAAAGAAGCATCAACCATAGGAGGATTGTTGTTCAAGTTTTCAGCAAATAGTTCATCAAAATTTATATGAACTGTCTCTTCTATGGTTTTTGTTCTTTTGTTGTAGATTCTATAGGCTTTGCTAGTTTGGGAATAGCCTAGAAAGATACCCTCATCTGCTTTAGGATCAAACTTCCCTAGATGTTCTTTGCCATTGTTTAAAACAAAGCATTTACAACCAAATACTCTAAAATAGGAAATGTTTGGTTTTCTACCCTTATACAACTCTTAGGGAGTTTTTCTAAGCAGGGGCCTAATTAGAACTCTATTGACAACATGTGTGGCTGTACTAATTGCATCTGCCCAAAAATACTTAGGAAGGTTTGAGTCTTTAAGCATAGTCCTAGCTAATTCCTCTAAAGACCTATTCTTCCTCTCAACTACTCCATTTTGCTGTGGAGTTCTAGGGGCTGAATACATATGATGAATGCCATTATGTTCACAGTAAGTATCAAAGAGATCATTTTGGAATTCACCTCCATGATCACTTTTGATGGACATTATTTTCTGACTAGTTTCATTTTGTACTAAGTTTGCCAACTTTTTGAAAATAGAAAAAGCTTCACTCTTATGTTTCAGAAAGAAAGTCCAGGTGAACCTAGAATAATCATCTATCAATACATATCCATACATGTTTCCTCCAAAGATTCTCACCTGAGAAGGACCAAAGAGATCCATGTGAATCAGCTGCAAAACCCTATTGGTTTTAACCATATCTATTGGGGGAAAAGACGATTTAACTAGCTTACTTTTCTCACAAGAATCACAAAGCCTATCCTTAGTAAATTTCTTGTTAGGGAGTCCTATAACTAGCTATTTACTAACCAGTTTATTTAAATGATCTATATGAATATGCGCTATACGTTTATGCCATAACCATGTTTCATCTAAATTAGATAACAAACAGCAGATATTACTAGGCAAAGAATCAAAATCTAGCATATAAATGTTATTAATTCTTGCACCTACTAATTTCATATCTTTGTTATCCTTTTGCTCAATTATACAAGATTTAGTTGAAAAACTTACCTGGAACCCTTTATCGCATAATTGACTTATACTTAGAAGATTGTGATTTAATCCTTCTACGTACAAGACATTGTTGATCACAGCAGTTGACTCACTGCCAATGTCACCAATACCACAAATCACACCCTTATTGTTGTCACCGTATTTAACAAATCCTCCATTCTTTAAAGTTAGAGACAAGAATTTAGACTTGTCTCCTGTCATGTGCTTTGAGCACCCACTATCTAGGTACCATAGATGCTTATTGGATGTCAAATACACTTGCAACACAAAATCAAAATCTGGTTTTAGGTACCCAATTTAAATTGGGTCTTGGGGGGTTAGTCTCAACTGTTTGAGTCTTTGCTACCCAAATTTGTTTCCATCCTCTATTGGCTAGTCTTTTCAATTTACAATTAGACACAAAATGTCCCTTTTTACAACAGAAGTTACATGAGCCAGCAAAGGATGAATGTGAATTTGGTTTAGTAAAGATGTCATACATATTCATTGATCTAACAGATTTCTGACTATGTTTGACATTTCTGTTTTGCATATAACCAATTCCACTTCTAGTTTTATTCTTTTTAACATGCATGTATGGTTTATATCCATGTCCAGATCTTTCATTAACATGTCTCTAGTTGCTAAGTATGACATTCAGTTTATTTTTACTACTAGTAAAATTCACTAAATCAGACTTTAAGGATGCAACAGTTTTTTCAAGTTCAATGCATCTTGCAGATTTATCATGTGAGACCTTTTTCAATTGTTCATACAAGTTCTCAATTTCCTTATGTTCATTTTTTCATTTGTTCATGCATCATACATTGCTTTTCAACCATTTTCTTAGTACTTATTAACTGCTTAACAGACTTAACATATTCCTCATCAAGTTCATTGAATGCTTCATGCAGTTCATCATAGGAAAAGTTATATTGAGAACTCACCTCACTTTCTGATTCATAATCTGTGTTTTCCATGAGACACATATTTGCTTCTTCTGCTTCTAAAGATGTAGAGGATTCTTCGTTGTCGTTCCATGCAATATATGCTTTTCTGGTTTTTGGAGCAGGTTCCTTGCCTTTAGTCTTTACAGTCCTATTTTTGTTTTGCAACTTGTAACATTCAGACTTTATATGACCTATTTTTCCACACTCATAATAGGTTATTGTCTTGCTGTCATTAGTCTTAGAACTTGATGGCTTTCTAAAATTGTTGTCAGATACTTTTTGAACTTTTTGACAAGCAAACCCATTTCAGATTCTTCATCAGTCTCACTGCTTGATTCATCTGAGCAGCTCTCTTGTTCAGACTTTGATTGAGTTTGAACTTACAGTAATAAGCCTTTTGTTTTCCTCTCAGTCTGTTCTGTCTCTTTCAGCCTGTGTAATTGCATCTCATGCTCTCTTAATTTTCCAAACAACGTAGCAATTGCCATACTGCCAAGATCTTTGGATTCTGCTATGGCTGTAATCTTTGGTTGCCATTCTCTTCTCAAGCATCTCATGACTTTGCTGATTTGTTGTTCATTGTCAATTTCCTTGCCAAGTGCATTCTGGTTGTTAACAATATGTGTGAATCTTGTTTGCATGTTATTGACTGATTCGTCTTTCTTCATATTGAATAGTTCGTACTCATGCATCAATGTATTTATACGTGCCCTTTTCACATCAGTAGTTCCTTCATGCGTTTGCTGCAATGTGTCCCACATTTCTTTTGCAGATTTACAGTTTGAGACCCTGAAAAATTCTTCAGCAAATAATGCAGAAGTAATAATATTCTTAGCCTTAGCATTGTAACCTAGTCTCTTCTTATCATCCTCAGACCAGTCAGATCTGGGTTTAGGGATTAGTGAATCACCAGTCCCAACAATTGTAGGTATGTAGGGTCCATTTTCTACAGCATCTAGAATATCAATACCATTAGCTTCTAAAAATATTAACATCCTTGTTTCCAGTACATATAGGCCACACCATTGAAAGCAGGGGGCCTAGCCAATGAAGCACCCTCTCTTAGGAATTCAGCTGAGGACATTTTCTTTAAAGAATTTATCTAAAAAGCCAAGCTCTTGATGCCACTTGTTGGTTATTATCCCCTCTAATTATTAAAAACTTATATGACAGTCTAATTACAGAGTTTAAAATCTAATTAAACAGGTTAACATATACAGTTTTCAAGCAATGAAATCAATATCGAAACCAACGTGATCAATATTAATTTCAATTTCAACATATACGAATTTAAGGTCTTAGCAATATTCTTCCAAAAATTCATAAACTAACTCAAGAAATCGATTGGGGAAATCGATTCCCCTACATATTCTTCCAAAAATTCATAAACTAACTCAATCACATTCATACATAATACCAAATCTTAACACTTAGCAATTCCCACGCGATCACTAGGACAAAATGGGCTTCGAAATAGTTTTTACAATTCATCACTCTCACACGCAATAATTAATACATAACACTTAGCAATTTCAACACAATTACCACGATATCATGAACTTCGAAATAGTTTTGAAATCAACATGCTATCACACAATTCCAAAATGTAACACTTAGCATAATCAACACAATCACAATGACATCTCAAGTTTCAAAACACTCCAACATAAACTTGAATCAAAACACGACTCGTGTGCCAAGCACCCTAATGCAATGCGTATATGCCAAAATGCATGGACTCGGAATTCCAAACCAAAACCCTCCTCGAAGGGTCGTAAATCATAATTGTACCGCCTATCACAGGCCAAAGTACCAATTACCGAGGTGCCACCTATCACGGGTCAGCACGATTTACTAAAAAGCGTAAATCGTAAACGTACCACCTATCACGGGTCAGTATGGTTTACCAAGGTGCCAGCTATCACAGGTCAACACGATTTATCAAAAGAAAAAGCGTAAGTCGTAAGTGTACCGCCTATCACAGGCCAAAGTACTACTTACCGTGGTGCCACCTATGACTGGTCAGCACAACTTACCAAAAAGTAAATCGTAAACGTACCACCTATCACGGGTCAGTATTGTTTACCGAGGTGCCACCTATCACGGGTCAGCACAATTTACCAAATGAAATGTATGAGCATACACTGATTCCATTCACAACAATCGTTAAGTAAATGCAAATATTAAAAGATTCCCCATTTTTAATACTCATTTAACTTAAACGATTTTCACGCCAAACATTAAGCAAACAGACATATTAAGAGATTCCCCATTCATAATATTCTTTTAACTTAAATGATTTTCAAAACAACATTAAGTAACCAAGACATTAAGAGATTCCCCATTCTCAACGCCCACTTAACTTAAACGATTTTCCAAAACACACATTAAGTAAACGAGACATTAAGATATTCCCCATTCTTAATACTCGTTTAACTCTAATGGTTTTCACGACAACATTAAGTAAAGAAGTCATTAAGAGATTCCCCATTCTTAATACTCATTTAACTTAAACGATTTTCACAAACTCACATTAAGTAAACGAGACATTAAGAGATTCTCCATTCTTAATACTCGTTTAACTCTAATGGTTTTCAAATTCCATACAAAACGAACTCAAACATACTTTCACATTCAATCCATAATTCACACCAAATCATTTTTCCACACAAACCACACAAACACTAGTAGAAATTTACCTTTTTAAGTCGGTTAAAATGTACATTTTATGTCAGTTCCGTGTCCGACTTAACAGCAAACGACTTAATAAACATGTTATTTTTTAAGTCGGTTAACTTGAACCGACTTAACAGAGCTTCGTCCTTTTAAGTCGGTTCAACTTAACCGACTTAAAAATTCGTGTTTATTAAGTCGTTTGCTGTTAACTCGGACACGGAACTGACTTAAAATGTACATTTTAACCAACTTAACAGAGCTTCGTCCTTTTAAGTCAGTTCAACTTAACCGACTTAAACATCATATATTCAGTTCAACAAGTCATCTTTTTTAAGTCGGTTCTTTTGATCAACAGACTTAATAGATAGAGTTAAAATATATTTTTTTTATAATAATTTTATCATTTTTTTATGCTCCTACTCCATACATACATAAATACAATATTTTGTATTAAATTTCAAATTAAAATTTTGTACTTTTAACCACAATTTTATATTGCTATATAATAGCCAAAATATATCGTAATAGAAGTTCATACAAAATATAGAGTACAAAGAATGTCTATCATTTCTGATTACTCTTGGCAAGACGAAAAATCATTTAGATGTCAATTAATAAAATTACAAAATCACATTTAGCAATATTCAATAGCTATATATTCAAGCACCATCATTTTCTTCAATTAATTCCAAAATAAAATTCACACAACATTCTTGAACTTCTTTAATTTGATCCGGATGAAATGATCTCGAGTCGTCAAATATCTGGAAAAAAAAAACTCAATCAATAACAACATATAATTTTTTATCATACAAACATACAAAAACACAATCAATAACAAATTTTATGAAATTTACGTACTTGCATCCATGAATCAACAATACCAGCTGTTACAATGTTCAACATATGTAACATGACATAATAGCCACACTCATAATTTGAAGCTTGTCTTTGACTCTAAAATTGAAATAAAAAAAATGTTAAATGCATACATTTTTTATAATATTATAAATAAAGTTTTTATTTTAAACAACTTACTATAGGAAAACTCCATGTTATCTTCGGTTTAACTCTTAAACCTAGCAACTTATAATAACCTTCGAAAGCTCTACAAAATAAAAATAATTATTGAAATTGTGTTATAAAATATATTACAATACTTATGAACAATATAAATAAATTAAATACTTACAAATCAACAATCTGACATATTTTTTTATCTCGCTTCCTTCCCAATGAACATATAAAGACTATATTGCGCTCCTTAGGATTGATAATAAGCAATTGCCAATGACGACTACAATACACAATTAAATATATATTATATTCAATGTTCTCTATTATAAACGATGACAATAATAGAAAATACTTACTTTATGAGATAAGGTGCTAGGTAACAAGTTCTTTTTTCCTCGTACAACTTCTTTTGAATGTGGACTTGAGCATTAGTTGAATCATTTTCACTTTGGATGAAACATGGATCAATGAATCCATACACTTCACTCTTTCCTAATTCAATACAACGACGATGTAGATACCTAAGATATGAAACTTAATTTTCATTATAAATGAAATTCATAATTTGGCAAAATTTACAAATTTACAAATAAAACATACTTACGTTAGCCAAACTTGTAAAATGGTGATGCATATCTCTTCTTTACCCATACACAACTCTATAACATCTTTCAATCGAAGGAAAAAAAAACTAGTTCCACCATGTTCCAACTTAAATTCGAAAGGCTTTGACATTTTCATTGTCATTACCATCAATTGTTCAACAGAATTTAGTTGAAAGTTTTGTCTTTTTGTTGGAATATCATTTTTCTTTGATACCTCAACAGCCTAAACCATTAAAATATTATATTAGCCAACATAATAAAAAGGACTCAAATATTTAAGTACATAAAAAAATTATGTGTAATGAATACCTTATTAGAAACAGGTTGCAAGAGTCTTTTTGGCCATTGAATAAAATTGTTGGGGGCTTGACCAACTGTTGACACCTCATCAGTGGGCATAGGTACTTGAGCATTTACATCTAGCACCTTCGTAACCACAACCCTCACCATATCATTATTTAGAAGTTGATTGTGTATAGTGGGTCCTAACTTGTACACATCAGCATATGCCACAATATGAGTATGTCTATCAATATATAATTCACAATGTTCTGGGATATCGTCCTCTTCATCTAGTATAGGTGGCACACCAGAACAACTACCTTTTGTGGATGCATGTAAAGTGGTATTAGGAGAGCCAATTGGGAAATTATTGTTTTGTTTAGAGAAAGCCATAGATGATATATCTTGCATCACTTGCTCTCTAATCACCTTAGTAAGCTCTGCTTTTATGATCTCTATTTGCTCGCTACTCATAATAGGTGGAGTAGAGGATGGACGAGAATGTGATCCAAAGTATTGGCGAATCCCCACACCTCTACCAATTGCCCGAACACGACCCGGGTGTTCTGGTCGCCCAAGAGCTTCCGACAAAATATCTTGACGTCCTTTTGGATGGAAGTTTCCTTGAGATGTTTGTTCCACAAGAGAATCCTAAAACATACAATTTAATATATATATATATATATATATATATATATATATTAGACCTGCAATGCATAAATATGTATTTAAGAAATTAGAATTACATATTTACTTACAATTTTTTCAACAATAAGACGTGTTTCTTCTGATGTGTACTCTCCTGATGGTGTTTGTCGAGCTCTCTTCCACATCTCATGGCGCGATGGTGGAGATGGAGGTGAAACTTCTGAATCTCCAGCTGATTTTTGTCTTTCTTTTAATTTCTCTTGAATCATTTTCTTCTTTAGCAATGCATATCCCCCACGAGATAATTTATGGGGGTACTTATTAAAAGATTGAATCATTTGTGCCTTCTTTCTTTTCTCCTATTGTAAATAACAGACCAATTAAAGATAATACTAAAATATTAGAAAGAACAATAAAATTATATATACAACTAACCTGAAAGGAAAGATCCTCTCTCGTCTTAATGAATGCTTTCCATATTTCATCATCAATAAAAGGATATACATCAACAGGAGATTTATGACTCAGGTCTCCATTATTTAAGTATCTCCTTGTTAATGTAGCTTTAAATGCCCTCCAACGCTCACCCATATATTGAAAACATTTCTTTTTAATAAATTCATTATTAGGAACATTCCATTTTTCCTACATTACACAACAAATATAATAGTTAGTGTACAACAATACTATAATTAAGTATAATAATAACAAAGATAATTAAAATTACATCGATTGTTGCCCAAATTTTTTTCTTTACGTCTTCATGTACTTCATCCCATTCATTGGTTAAAATACTGACTTTGTCTCGAGCAAGGGAAGCCACATGACCAATGAAAGCTTTCCTGTTATCACCTATAGGCAGTCCAGTTGATTGATCAAAATCAATTGATAACTTATCACCATCCTTACACTTTTGTAACAACTTTGTCATTCGTGTACTGCGTCTACTCTTTTTTTGGGTAGAGTTTGAATCTGATCCATTTTGTGAAGAAGCTGAAGGATCACCCATGTGTCTCTGTTTAAAAAATATATAATTTTGGTTAGTAACAATTCAAAATTCAAAATAATGAATAAATAACATGACGTTATAGATAAATTATCATATAAGGATGACACTATTGCAAGTAAAAAATTATAAGCAAAGCAAAGTTTATACAAAACTATGATATTGTACCGCTTTATTTCCTAAAACTGTCATGTTTGAATATTCTCCCATATCCCTTCTTGATGATCATCACGAGTGGCATACACATCGTCCTCTATATTTTCCACAATGAAACTAGGTATTTGTTGTGAAAAAGAAGGAGTCTCATAAATATCTGGTAGTGAACTTAGACTTTCATCATGTCCATACATGCTTTTTCCTTGGAGAACCACTGACCACTTTTTGTTAGAAGGGTCACTAACATAAAACACTTGTCTTGCTTGAGATGCCATAATAAATGGCTCATCCTTATAAGCTACTTTTTCAAGGTCTACCAATGTAAAACCAAATTCATCAATTTTAACCCCATTGTTTATATCAATCCATTTACATTTAAAAACAGGAACTTTAAACTTAATAAAATCGACATCCCAAATCTCTTCAATGATCCCAAAGTAAGATATTGATGCCACAACAGGATTTTTATCTTTTGAACTTGAAAAGTGCATTGACTCAGCAACAACCATAACTCCACTATTTTGCACTGTACTTTTGTCATCTTGACCTTTTGTATAGAAGGTAAAATTATTTATATCGTAGCCGGTCCAAGTTATGACATCAAAATTAGGCCCATCTGCTAGCCATTTTAATGTAACAGAACATGTATTATCTGTTAAAATGGTTTCTTTAAACCAATTTAAGAAAGTCTTGTTATGCTCATTCAACAACCATTTTTCATTCATCCGAGGATTTTTTTCCTTGACAATATTTTTGTGAGCAGAAAGGTAAGGTTGAACCTCCTCAGTATTATTCAATATATACAAATGTGCTTGAAGTAATTCCTCACGCCTCATGCTCTTAATTTTTAAACCTCGTATACCCTTACCTGTGCAACTATCCTCATGACGAGACTTAGGAACTCCTATAGTAGCCGCTTTTGACATATAGTCTGAACAAAACTCAATAGCTTCTTCTGCGATGTACCTTTGAACAATAGATGCTTCAGGACGATTTGGATTCTTCACATACCCTTTTAAGATCTTCATGTATCGCTCAATTGGATACATCCACCTTAAATAAATAGGACCACATAATCTAATTTCTCTCACTATATGAACAATTAAGTGAACCATAATGTCAAAAAAAGAAGGAGGAAAATACATCTCCAGTTGGCACAAAATAATAACAGCTTCATTTTCCAACTCATCTAATTTTTTAGGATCAATGACTTTGCTACATATGGCATTGAAGAATAAGCACAACCTAGTTAAAACATCTCTCACTTTTTTAGGCAATATTCCACGAATAGCCACTGGTAGTAGTTGTTGCATTAATACATGGCAATCATGAGACTTTAAACCAACTAATTTTAGATCTTTCATTGAGATAAGACTCTTTACATTTGAAGAATATCCCGTTGGCACTTTTATGCCCCTTAGAGTCTCACAAAAAAGTATTCTCTCATATTTTGATAAGGTATGACAAGCCGGAGGCAAATACGTTCGCTTACCTGATGGTTGTGGAGCTAATTCTTGTCGTATACCTATCTCAACCATATCTAAACGAGCATTCAATCCATCCTTTGTTTTTCCTGGAATGTTGAGAAGTGTTCCAATTACACTATCACACACATTTTTCTCCACGTGCATCACATCAATACAATGTCTAACATCTAGACTGGACCAATAAGGAAGATTAAAGAACACAGACCTCTTCTTCCATACATTTTTCTCAATGGATTGTTTTTTATTCTTTCCAAATTTAACATTAACATCCTTCAACCTTTGATAAATTTGCTCTCCAGTTAATGCTTTTGGAGCAATTCGATTCTCCTGATCTCCATTAAACGCTTTTCTCAACCTACGATATGGGTGATTAGGTTTAAGAAATCTTCGATGTCCAACGTAAACAGTCTTCCTTCCATGTTTTAATTGGAGGTAGCATGTGTCTTCTTCACATATAGGACATGCTTTATGTCCCTTAACACTATAACCACTCAAGTTTCCATACGCAGGAAAATCATTGATGGTGCAAAATAACATTGCATGCATTTTAAAATAATCACAAGAATAACCATCAAACACTTCAACTCCTTCCTCCCAAAGAATTCTCAAGTCTTCAATCAATGGACTTAGATAAACATCTATGTCATTTCCAGGTTGCCTTGGACCCGAAATCATCATTGATAACATAATGTATTTACGCTTCATGCAAATTGAAGGAGGTAGATTGTAGATAATTAAGAGAACGGGCCATGAACTATGGTTACTACTTAAGTTACCGTATGGGTTCATTCCATCTGTGGCAAGTCCAAGTCTAAGATTTCTTGGTTCATTCCCGAATTCAGGATACAATTCATCAACTTTCTTCCATTGTAATGAATCAGCTGGATGACGAAGTTGTCCATCACGCTGTCTCTCATCAGCATGCCATCTAATATTCTTTGCATCATTGGGATTAACGAATAATCGTTTGAACCTTGGAATTATTGGAAGATACCATAACACCTTTGCAGGAGGACCTGTTGTGCTTTTATCGCAATTGGAATCACCATCCTTCACTTTATAGCGTGATAACCCACACACGGGACATTGGTTCAACTCTTCAAACTCATTTCGATATAGTATGCAATCATTAGGGCATGCATGTATTTTCTTATACTCCATACCCATTGGACACAATATCTTCTTTGCATCATAATAACGGTTTGGCAATGTGTTATCTTCAGGAAGCATTTCTTTCAACAACTCAAGCAATTCCGTGAAGCTTTTGTCTGTCCATCCATTTCTCGCTTTCAAGTTGAACAATCTCAGCACCGCAGATAACCGTGTGAAGTTAGTGCATCCCGGATACAAAGCCTCTTCTTTGTCGTTGCACAAACTATCAAAAACATGTGCACGCTGAAAAGACTCTTGTCCAATATCAAGAATCATGTCCTCAAGCCGATTGTCCATGTCTTCACGAACTTCTTCTCTTTCTGATACATTTGTCATGTTTAACGAATCACCATGCCATACCCATTTTGTATAAGTTTGGCATATTCCATAACAAATAAGATGACTTCTTATTTCTTCAAATTGTAATCGATTTCCATTTAAACATTTAACACAAGGACAATAAAACTTTCCTTCATTTTTGGGAAGTTTTTTTAAAGCAAATTCTAAAAATTCTTCCACACCTTTCTGATACACTTCACTTAAACGATTAGCATTCATCCAACTACGATCCATAACTACTTCTGTTAAAAATAAATAACTATAAAGATTAAGGTAAAAGATTAAAACTAAAACAATTCACTAAGTTCTAATGACTTATTTGTATTATTTTTAATGTAGTTTAATTTATTTTTACTTATAATTGATTCCGAAAAAATAGTTTACTAAACTCTAATGACTTATTTGGATTTTCTTTTACTATCAAGAAATATAACATTTGACGAAGTCAAACAATTCAAGTTAATTATAAAAGTATCGGATGATTCATATCTAATTTTGTATTTTGAATTTGATTTATCAAAATTCAAATGTGACCAAGATCAATGATTGCATGTGTAAGGATTTTAGTTTTTTCCTTTTTTTTTTTGTTTTAATTTTCTGCATGCACCAAAAAGACATCTCGCCGCTGTAACTCTATGTTGGACAGCTAACTAGTTATCTGCTTAGACTAGCTTAGACATTTCTATGTTGTGCCATTTTCGTGTGTTTCGGTCCAATCAACTTATGTGGATATATTTATTAAAACACTTGATAGTGTTGGTTGGGATATTTATATGTTCTTAGTACCCAGAAACATAATTGTTTGTGCAGAGAACAATTTCTTTTTGCTACATATTCTTTGTTTTCTTTCATGTTTGTTAGCATATGCTGCATTGGATTTATCAGGTTTATGATCTTCCCCATATTGGTTTTAGTCCTTCTAGTTTTATTCCAGCTATGTTTTATATTAACTACAATTGATTTATTCCCTTTATTTAGTGTTAAAAATTCAATTATTAATACCAGTATTGTTTTCGGCATGTTTGAGGAACCTTACCATATATATGGATATTGCTTGATTGCCTATTGTTATTATTATTTAGTTGATCGAAAATAAATAATTAATAAATTACTAAGCTACAAAATTACTAAGCAAAGTAAAAGTTAACGACAACTGAATTACCATAATTTTAGGTGTTGGAACAAATAATAATACTATTTATTTAAAAAAAATGTGTATTAAAATTATAGTAATAAAGATAATCCCTACTCTCTAAAAACATTATTATTATGAATTAACTCTGTGATTTTGAGTTGGAAATCCAATTCAACCACCCTCCCGTTGTCTCTCTTGTTCTTCTCGACCACAACAACGTTCTCTATCACTACTCATAAATCCAATGCAGCATATGCTAACAAACATGAAAGAAAACAGAGAATATGTAGCAAAAAGAAATTGTTCTCTGCACAAACAATTATGATTCTGGGTACTAAGAACATATAAATATCCCAACCAAAAAATAAAAGGGCAAACTTAATTGATTTAGATTAAACAAAAGAAAGTTGCAATCCCTCTATTCTAAAACAAACTCACCCTAAAAAATTCATCTCTAATGTCTTTGATACATAAAATAAAATACTACATTTATAAGTTTACACCTTACTATCTATATGCTTCCTATATAAAATACTACTGTTTTGCTTCCTATTATGTCCATACACAAATTCTAAAAAACAAATTTCTAAAAAATAAAATATGTAAAATATGTAATTTAATTTGAGAATCAAACCTGTCTTAATGAATTGATGAACGATAAAACGGCAACGGTTGTAAAGTTGAATCCAAGTTGTAGGTGGTTCACGATAGGTTACGAATAGAAGGAAGAAGTTTAGAGCGCAGATGTTATGTGAGCGGGAAGATAAAACGCTAAATACATGGCATCCTTTATTTTTTATTAACCTTCCTTAAATCGGTTATCAATATAACCGCATTAAACAAGTTTTAAATATTTACAAAATTGCCACCGCCTCATTTTATTAAATGGCATAAATATTTACAAAACTGTCACCGCCTCATTTTATTAAATAACTTTTTATCCTTAAGTCGGTTATCAATATAACCGCGTTAAAGAAGTGTTAAATATTTAACAACCTTAAGTCGGTTATCTATATAACCGTATTAAACAAGTTTTAAATATTTACAAAATTGCCACCGCCTCATTTTATTAAATGGCATAAATATTTACAAAATTGCCACCACCTCATTTTTTTAAATGACGTGTTAAATATTTAACAATCTTAAGTCGGTTATCTATATAACCGCATTAAACAAGTTTTAAATATTTATTTCTTTAAGTCGGTTGTCAATCTAACCGTGTTAATAGTGTTTCACATATTTACAAAATTGCCACCGCCTCATTTTGTTAACTCGTTTATATGGACAACCGACTTAAATATACCTCCGCTTCATTTGTTAAGTCTGGTGGCACATAACCGACTTAAATCTGCTGAATTAAAAACTCAATTTTCTACTAGTGAAAACACATCTCAAATTTCATCAGTATCAATTAAGAACACGACAAAAACAACGAACACAAATCAACACAATCCACCACTCAAAAACACAAGTTTCATTTACTCAAAATCATACATAAATGAGTTTAAATTCATTTTCCACGAAACATTCATCAATATAATCAAAACCTAACTCTAAGATTTTACCCATAAAGTCTTAGATACATTTTTCCAAAATCAATACTCCAACCCTAACAAAATTCTTTTCCACACAACCACAGATAAGGCCCTAAATGCAAACTAAAAGTTTGGAAGGAGCCCTTACCTTCACGTTAGCTTTAACGTTCGATTACGGTACCGCGAGTAAATCCGGTAAACTCTCCGCTCGCAACGTCGCTTCCAAAGTTGGTTCCCTAGCACCGTTGTGTGGTAGTGAGCAACATTCCCTTCTATCTCTTCGCAAAACGAAGCTTAGATCTAGATGAAAAGTGAAGATTTATGTTTGTGGGTTTTGGTTTTGCGAAATAGTGAAGGAGGAGAAGAAGTTTACACGGAGGAAATGATTTCCTTTTCCTTTTCTTTCTTCCTTATATTTCCTTTCTTTTTCCTTTACATTTCTTTTTTCCCCTTTTCCTTCCAAACAAACATATATGCATATATATATATATATATATATATATATATATATATTAATTACTTTTAACAAATATCTCCAAATCTAGATATTTATTAAAATTACCAGTTCACCCATAACGCATTAAATTCTTCGTAAATGATTTACCGTACTTAATTTAATTTATTTATCGACGAATAATTCTAATCGGGCATCAAAATATCTTTTTGTTCATATAAACTCCAAAATATTAATAACTTTGGCTAAAAAGCCTCCGAGTTCAATACCAAAAATACACTAAAATACATAAAGTACACTTTAAAATTATGGGTCTTACAATTCCGTCACTAAATTGGTCGCTAACAAAAAATAAAGATTGAAATAGCAACTAAATTCTAGCGACCAAAACTTCAGTCGCTAAATATTTTTTAATTACATAATTTAATTTTGTTTATTAATAAAAAAAAAGAAAAATATGAAATAATTGTTGCAGAATTATTTTTTTTTAGAAAATGTAAAATATTTAATAACTAATTAAAAAATAAATAAAAAACAAAATCATGTATTCATGTATTTGAATATTTGTGTTGTCAAACTTTTTTCTTTTTTAATTTACTCACATAAACCATAAAACCCCATTTCCTACCATCGTTATTTCTCAACACCGCAACTCAAGCTAATTCACTCCCAGCCTAGCTAGACCTTGTTCAAGCAATAAAGCTAAAACAACACTTATTTCTTACTGGACTCAATTATTTCGTTCATTTCTCTTTATTTTCTTTCACTATTACCACAAATCCTAAAACCATCATTCATTGCTAATCCCCTCTCATTCCAACCTCCGCAACTACGACGTGAAGCCAAACGGGTCTCTTAAACCGTTAAACTACAACTGTGGCGTGAACCAAAAGGTAAGGAATTTATATTCTAATTTTATGATTATGCTTCATTATTTGTGTTTTTTTTTTGTGATGTAATCATTTTGAATTTATTTAACTAAAGGGGGTACAAATATTCTACTTATAAGGTGTTTGATAAAATGCTCTTTTGGTAATTTTAACTAAAATGAGTAATTTGTTACTGAATATAAGGTGTTTGATAAAATGCTCTTTTGGTATTTTCCTATTAGCTTTTACATGATTTTCCATCAGTTTGGTGAGAGGCAATAGTAGTAGAAGTAGGTGTAGTCAACTTACAACTAATTAATTACAATGAGAGGTTTACCTTTGACAATCAAAATGGAAACAAAAGTATGAAACATAAAAGGAAGGGAATGAAAGTGATAAACTACTTTTGGTAATTTTAACTAAAATGGGTAATTTGTTACTGAAATTTATGGTTGCAGTAATGTGTTTATTGAAATAGGGGAGATAAAATCCTATTCTAATAATATATATTTTTAGAATAATATAATGATAATTTTATTTTGTCCACATAAAAATTATTTTGTAAACAATTTCAAAGAAAAAGGTACTCTCATATATACAGTGTCATGGTACAAAATTTCACTAAAAGTCATTCCACTATGTTGGAACAGAGGGAGCCACAAGAAAAGGCAAGTGAAGGAATAAAATGTAAGAAATAAATTCACATTTAAGTGATCCCCATTATTAGATTAAAAATTCCTTATCCAATTTGATTTAGTGTTTATAAAAAAAAAAATTGGGGTGCATATTATAGAGAATTTATCTCCAGACTATAATATTCCAAATTTGACAATTTTGCAAACTTTTCAAAAGAAAAATTTGAATTAGTAGTTAAAAACTGAAAAATGTCAAGATGTAATTAAATCACCAGAATAAATGTACTGATTCTTTTTTTCCTTGAAGACATAGTATATGTTTGTTTTTTGTTATAATTATTTAGAAGACATAATAAATGTTGCATTTTTTTTTTTATTGTTATATGTTTCCTTTTGTTTGTTTCGTCTTTTTCTTTGCCTGTTTTTCATGTCACTGAGTTGTTGACATTATTTGAAAATAGAATATGGTGCCATTTGGTTAAGTTTTTGGCCGGGCCAAATTAATTCATAGTAATGTTTTTAAAATATGATGACCACTTATTTTAGTATTTTATTTTCAATTTTTATAGTTGTATATTTTCATTTCCCTTTTGCCGTGTTTACTGGTTGATTTTATATTTTTATTAATATTGCTATTTTAAAAGGAAAACACATCTTACTCAATTTGTTAACATCAGTTGTTAATTTCTATTTTTTTGATTATTTTATATTCTATATAGGCATTCTTGTAATTTTGGAATAGCAAAGAAGCTGAGCAATTTTCTTGTACAAGATATAAGGTTGAGTATTCAATTTTTGGAAAGGTAATTTTATGATTATGCTTCATTCTATATAGACATTATGCAACAAATAAATTTGTAATTCAGGAACTTGTTAAATTGCATATTATTTATGAAAATGGAAGTGTTTGCATGTGCTTAGGAAGTATGATGGTTAATTACTCACATAGTTTATTTTATTTATCTTCTTGGTAGATGTTTAATTCTAAAAATTATTAATTATAATGTATATCATTTGCTTAATGATATTACAGAAAATGGATATCTGCCAACATCTTAGTTAGATGTATAATAGGCTAAATACTAGTCGAAAGGGGTATACTGATGCATTACTAAATGGGTTAAATGAATTTGTGTCATTTGCAATCCAACAACCAGACATATCAAATAGAGAAATTAGATGTCCTTGTTCTGTTTGTAAAAACATTGATTTCTTAGACTTTAAAGTGGTTAAGGTTCATATTTTAAGGAAAGGGTTTAAACCTGACTACTGGTATTGGACATCTCATGTAGAAATTAAGGGGAAAAAATCTACATAAGAGCGACATAACAATTATTTTAACAGATTTGAAAATATGGTTTATGTTGCTATTGGACCACAATATCAAAAGCATTGTGATGAAGAATTAGAGGAGTTCCCAAATATAGATGATCAAAAGTGCTATGATTTACTAAGTGCAGCTCAGAAGCCATTGTGGCCGGGATGCAAAGATCACACTGAATTGTCTTTTGCTGCTAGATTGTTGGCAATTAAATCAGAGGGAAATATTTCTCAACGGTCTTTTAATCAAACAGTGGCACTTATGAAGGAGACACATCCTCCAAATAATCTGGTTCCTAAAGATTATTATAGGACAAAGAAAATAGTTTCAAAACATGGTCTCACAGCGGAAAAAATAGATTGTTGTGTAAATGGTTGTATGTTATTCTACACTGATGAATATAAACAATTAAAAGAATGCAAGTTTTGTAATGCACCTCGTTATGAGAAGAAAAAAATTGGTAGGGATAAATTCAAAGAGGTACCTATGAAGTGAATGCATTATTTACCGCTAATTCCCAGACTTAAGAGATTATATGCTTCGATGAGCTCAGCTCCACATATGAGATGGCATTATGAAAATAGACGAGAACCTAGAGTGATGTGTCATCCATCAGATGGAGAGGCTTGGCAACACATTGATCAAATTTATCCCGACTTTGTTGTTGAACCGAGGAATGTGAGGTTGGGATTGTGTACTGATGGTTTTACACCATTTAATCATACTACCTCACCTTATTCATGTTGGTCGGTAATTGTCACTCCTTACAACCTTCCTCCAGAACTATGCATGACAACTCCCTACATGATTCTCACTTTGATTATTCCTGGACCACATAATCCAAAGAGCAAGATAGATGTGTATTTGCATCCTTTGATAGATGAGCTCAAAGTTTTACTAAATGAAGGAGTGCTTACATATGATATTTCCGAAAAAATAAATTTTATAATGAAAGCTGCATTAATATGGACTATTAATGATTTTCCTGCGTATGGAATATTGTCTGGTTGGAGTACAACAGGGAAATTAGCATGTCCATATTGCATGAGTCAATCCAAAGCTTTTTTCTTGAAACATGGTGGTAAGTGTTCTTGGTTTGATTCTCATCGTCAATTTTTGCCTACGGATCACATATTTAGAAGAAATAAGGATGCATTTAACAAGAATCGAATAGAAAAGTCTCAACCTCCACAACGTTAATTGGGGATGATGTGTGGGAAGAAGTTTGTTATCTCCCAAAAATAATTGAGGTTGATCCGTGTATATGTGATGGATTTGGTGTGAATCATAATTGGAAAACCAACTTAATAAGGCATAATCTTGATGTAATGCATATTGAGAAGAATGTGTTTGATAATATTTTCAATACAGTGATGGATATCAAAGATAAGACCAAAGATAATGTTAAGGCAAGAATTGATTTAAAGGAGTATTGTCGAAGAAAGGAGTTAGAGCTACACATACAATCTAGTGGAAAAGTTTCAAAGCCTAAAGCCAAATATGTTTTGTCTACCGATCAACAAAAGGCTGTGTATAAATGGATTTTTGAGTTAAAAATGCCTGATGGACATGCTTCAAATTTGAATAGATGTGTAAACACAAGAGATGGGAAGTTAATTGGAATGAAAAGTCACGATTGCCATGTATTTATGGAGCGGTTGTTACCAATTGCTTTTAGTGCACTTCCACATCATGTGTGGAATCCTATAGCCGAGTTGAGTAAAATTTTCAAAGATTTGTGATCAACAATTTTCCGAGTGGATGATTTGTTGTTAATGGAACAAAATATAGTGATTACAACTTGTAAATTGGAACAAATCTTTCCACCTGGATTCTTTAATTCCATTTGAGAGGTAATTATTCAAATATTTCAACCTACAAATCTATATTTTATTTATTTATTTGTAATTAGTAGTTAATATTATATGTTTTTTTTAGGTACTTGAATAGGTTGAAACAAATGGTTAAAAACAGATCACATGTAGAGGGGTCAATTTGTGAGGCATATCTATGTCAAGAGACTTCTCATTTCTGTTCATATGTATGTGTTATGTGATTTCCAAGTTGGTTTCAAACATATGTAAGTGTTATGTGATTTCAACTATTATATTTCAACAATAGTACATGTCTTATCTTGTAGTTGTGGAATATAATAAGTTTATTTTTCCTATTGATAGGTACATGATAAAAATAACATGGTGCAAAATTTGAATTTGCACCAATTAGCATATGGTCCTAAGAGGAAGGTTCATACTTGGCCTATTTATTTTGTAAATGGTTTTAAGTTTCATACAAAAGAGTAGAGTGTTGGTAAGAAAACCATTAATTGTGGACTTTGTGTCAAGGGTGACGATGAAGGAGTTGAAGAAAATTACTATTATGGTTTTGTTAAAGAGATTTTGCAAGTTGAATACCTAGAAGAACCAACCAAGCAATTAGTTTTATTTAACTATGAATGGTTTGATATTGTTGCCAACAGTGGCATGAAGATTCAACACCAATATGGCATTTCGAAAGTTCATCGTCGTAGAAGATATTCAAAATATGATCCTTTCATAATTGCAACAAATGTTATTCAGGTGTATTATGTTGGACATAAGTCCTCTTGATCATGATTTTGACATAATTAACAAACATACAATGTTCATGCACTACTTGATAAAACTAACAGTTTGAATCAAGTTACATTTCAGGAAAAGCAAGCAAACACTATACACTTGGACACAAGCTTGGAACACAAGGAATCAAGCAAAAAGAAGAGAATGTGCTAAAGAAAGATGCAAATCCATCTAGTGTCATTAGTGTTTGTAGTATTTAGTGGTTAGACTTAATCAATGTCATTTCATGCATAAGTATATGCCAAGTTAAAAATGAAATCCTAAAATGAACAATTAACCAAATCAATTAGCTAATCCATTGAGGCATCCATTGGACAATCGATTGCTTGACTCAGAATTAGAGTTTCTACTAAGCCAATCGATTGGTAAATCAATTCTTTAAAGGACTTTGGTGTAAACTGAACTTTGGGTTAACTCAATCGTTTGGACAATCGATTAGTACATCCATTGAGAAATCAATTTTGAGACTTACAGAGCCAAGTTAAAAACCATGCAAATCGATTGGCAAATCGATTCAGAAAAGTCTTTTTCATCAGACTTGGCCTCTGTAACCAACCAATCGATTGGACAATCGATTGGAACATCAATTGTGAAATCGATATATTAAATCATAGAGACAAACACTTATTGAGACAATCGATTGGCCAATCGATTGTGAAAATGTTTTTTATCAGTCTGTGCCACTGTGATCAATCAAATCGATTGAGACATCAATTGAAAGTTGTTTCTTAACTTGCAAGGCATATTCTAATCGATTCGGTAATCGTTTGGATAAATGTCATGTTTAAATCATACATCAGAAACATGTTCCTAGTCGATTGGCAAATCAATATGTTCTAAATAGCTAAGTCACTGTAACAATTCTAATCGATTGGTAAATCGATTGGAATAAAATAGCTCAATCATTTTGACCAAGCAAATCGATTGACGAATCGATTAGTGCAAAATAACTGGAGTCACTGTGATCAGTCCAATCGATTGACAAATCGATTGGAGAAATTGTTTGAGTTACAGACCTTTGCCAAATCAATTATGAACAAATATGAATCGACTGAGACATCGACTGTTTTGATCTCGTTTTTTGAACAAAACACCTAATGCTTTTGTTTCTGATTTTAGCATTAAAAGAATCGATTGGCAAATCGATTCAGTCATATGATTTCAAGAACCAAGAAAAATAAGAAACACGATAATCGATTGTGTTGTTTTAAACTGTTATAAAATCAATTGAGTAATCGATTTAACCTGTGTTTTTCTTAAAAATATATAAGCTGACTCATAACCCTTTTTCTCAGAACTTGAAAAATAATGTTCATAACCTTGATACAACATTTGAATCTCTTTGAACACACGTTCTTCATAACACCATGAGAAAAAGAATTGAAAACACACACTAAACACTATCTTGGCAAATCCTTAATATGTGTATTTCATAGTTTGATTGAGTCGCATTCATTGGTAGATCTTTGATCTTCAGTCATCTTTGTAAACAAAATATTGTAAAGAAAGTCTGTAAAAATTCAGTATAGAAACTGGTAACTATCTTGGTTGAAGAAGGAGTTCATCAACAAGAAGTTTCACTGTCATCTTGGTAGAGCTTGCTAATTAGCTTGAGGGATATAGTGGGTGTGCAATAGAAGTGTGAGAGAGTTTTAAGATAGATAGGCTTGGAGGGTTGGAAAATCTGTAAAACACATTCTAGACGTATCTATTGGAAAAGGCCGAAATCAATTCGATTTCGGGACTAGATGTAGGCTGTCACATCGACGGTTGAACCTGTATAAAATCTTGGTGCACTATCTTCTAACCCTTTCTCTTTATCTTAATATTTCATGAATGATTAATCTTGTATGCACATGTTATTATGTCTTGAATAATATTGCTTGAATGGTTAAATTGGCATGTTTGTATCTTGATTAATCGGTTGAACAATTACTGTATCTGTTGCACTCTTTATTAGACAATACTTGTGAGTGTGAATTTTCGTCTAGGAATATACCTTGGGACTGTGGTTAATAACTTGGTTAATAAAATTGTATTTGTTAAACTGATTAGAAATCTTGTTAGAATAGTATAAACACTTCATATAAATTTTGTTAAACTGAGATCAATATTTCCTACAATTGGCATCAAGAGCCTACCTTTTTTAGAGTAATCCTCATAAAAAGAAAATGACCTCAGAATTCCTAGGAGAGGGTGCCTCATTGGCTTGGCCCCCAGCTTTCAATGGGGCCGCCTATATGTACTGGAAGGAGACAGATGTGAAAAGGGCCCGAATCAATACATTAATGCATGAGTATGAGTTGTTCAACATGAAGAAAGATGAATCTGTCAACGATATGCAAACGAGATTCACTCATATAGTCAACAACCTGAATGCACTTGGTAAGGTAATTGGCAATGAACAACATATCAGCAAAGTCATGAGATTCTTAACAAGAGAATGGCAGCCAAAGATTACTGCCAAAACAGAACCAAAAGATCTTGGCAGCATGGCAATTGCTACGCTTTTTGGTAAACTAAGAGAGCACGAAATGGAGCTGCATAGATTAAATGAGGCTGAACAGACTGACAGAAAAAGAAAAGGTCTGTCTTTGAAAGCCCAAGCACAACAATCAAAGTCTGACCAAGAGATTTGCATAGATGATTCAAGTAGTGAGTCTGATGAAGATTCAGAGATTGGTTTACTTGTCAAAAAATTCAAAAAGTTTCTGAAAAAGAAAGATAACAAGTTCAGAAAGCCATCAAGTTCAAAGACAAATGATTGTAAATTGACTTGCTATGAATGTGGAAAGACTGGTCATATCAAGTCTGAATGCTTCAAATTGCAGAATAAAAACAAAGTGGCAAAGGCTAAAGGCAAGGAACCAACTCCTAAAACCAGGAAGGCTTACATAGCCTGGAACGATAATGAAGAATCTTCTTCATCTTTAGAAGAAGAAGAAGCAAATCTATGTCTTATGGCAAACACAGATACAGAATCTGAAAGTGAGGTAAGTTCTAAATCCAACCCCTCTTATGATGAATTACAAGAAGCATTTAATGAACTGCATGATGAATATGTTAATTCCATCAAACAATTGATGAGTACAAAGAAAATGCTTGAAAAACAATGTATGTTATGTGAAGAAATGAAAAAAGATCATAAGGAGATTGAGGACTTGAATGAACAGTTGAAAAAAGAATCACATGATAAATCTGCTAGGTACATTGAACTTGAAAGAATTGTTGCATCATTAAAGTCTGATTTAGAAAAGTTTAACAGTAGTAAAAACAAATTAGATATTCTTCTTGGAAATCAAAGGAATTTGAATGAGAAATCTGGACATGGATATAAACCAAATATGCATGTTAAAAAGAATAACAATAAAGCTGGAATTGGTTATATGAAAAATAGGAATGTTAAACAGAACCAGAAGTTTGTTAGATCTAGGCATATGCATGACAACTTTACTACACCAAATCAGATTTCATCCTCTGCTGTTACATGTCACTTTTGTTGTAGAAAGGGACATTTTGTTTTTAATTGTAAATTAAAAAAACTTGCCAACAAAGGATGGAAGCAGATTTGGAAGGTAAAGACACCTATGTTTGAGACTAACCCCCAGGACCCAATTTAAATTGGGTACCTAAAACCAAAACTTAATTCTTCTTGCAGATGTGCTTGACATCCAAGGCTCACTCATGGTACCTAGATAGCGGATGCTCAAAGCACATGACAGGAGACAAGTCAAAGTTCTTGTCCCTAACCTTAAAAGATGAAGGATATGTTAAATACGGAGATAATAACAAAGGTAAGATTCTCAGAGTTGGAGATATTGGGAACGAATCGACTACGGTAATTAAAGACGTTCTGTATGTAAAGGATCTAAAACACAATTTGATTAGCATAAGTCAATTATTTTATAAGGGATTCAAGGTACGCTTTACTTCTCAGTCCTGTTTAATTGAGCATAAGGAAAACAAAGATATAAGGTTAGTAGGTGACAGGGTTAATAACATATATATGCTAGATTTTAATGCTTTACCTACTAGTTCAATCTACTGCTTATTATCCAGTTCTGATGAGAACTGGCTATGGCACAAGAGATTAGCTCACATACACATTGAACACCTTAATAAGCTTGTTAGCAAACAGTTAGTTATAGGACTCCCCAACAGGAAATTTAATAAGGATAGGCTGTGTGACTCTTGTGAGAAAAGTAAGCTAGTAAAGTCATCATTTCCCCCAATAGAAGTTGTTAAAACCAATAGGGTTTTGCAACTGATACATATGGACCTATTGGGTCCTTCACAAGTGAAAAGTTTTGGAGGAAACCTATATGGATATGTGTTGATAGATGATTATTCTAGGTTCACTTGGACTTATTTTCTGACTCACAAGAGTGAGGCTTTCTCTGTTTTCAAAAAGTTTGCTACTTTAGTTCAAAATGAGACAAGTCAGAAAATAATCTCCATCAAAAGTGATCATGGAGGTGAATTCCAAAATGACTCCTTTAATACCTATTGTGAACAAAATAGCATTCATCATATGTATTCAGCCCCTAGAACTCCTCAACAAAATGGAGTAGTAGAAAGGAAGAATAGGTCTTTAGAAGAATTAGCTAGGACTATGATTAAAGACTCAAATGTTCCTAAGTATTTCTGGGTTGATGCAATTAACACTGCCACACATGTAGTGAATAGAGTTCTAATTAGGCCCCTGCTTAGAAAAACTCCCTATGAGTTATACAAGGGTAGAAAACCAAACATTTCCTACTTTAGAGTTTTTGGATACAAGTGCTTTGTTTTAAACAATGGCAAAGAAAATCTAGGAAAGTTTGACCCTAAGGCTGATGAAGGTATTTTTCTAGGATACTCTCAAACAAGTAAGGCCTATAGAATCTACAACAAAAGAACAAAAACCATAGAGGAGTCAGTTCATGTAAAGTTTGATGAACTATTTGATGAAAACTTGAACTACACTCCTTCTATAGTTGATGATTCTTTGTATGAAGTTGTAGAATCTGAACCATTAGAACCTAAGGAAACTGCACCTCCAACCAACATTGACTGTGTTGAAACTAAGGAGTGGAAGTTTAACAAGAACCATCCCATAGATAATATAATAGGTGAAATCTCAAAAGGAGTTGCCACTAGGAAGAACCTTACACATTTCTGCAACTTTACAGCCTTTGTATCTCAAATAGAACCCAAAAACATTAAGGAGGCTCTATTAGATAGTGAGTGGATAGTTGCTATGGAAGAGGAACTCAATCAGTTTGAGAGAAACAAGGTGTGGACTCTAGTGCCTAAACCAGAGAATAAGCACATCATTGGAACAAGATGGGTGTTTAGAAACAAGGTGGATGAAAATGGAGTCATAACTACGAACAAAGCTAGATTAGTTGCCAAAGGTTACAATCAAGAAGAGGGAATAGATTAAGATGAAACCTATGCCCCTGTAGATAGACTAGAAGCAATTAGAATCCTGTTGGCTTATGCATGTATAATGGACTTTAAACTTTATCAAATGGATGTGAAAAGTGCCTTTCTCAATGGTGAGATCCAAGAGGAAGTTTTTGTTAGCCAAACACCTGGTTTTGAAAATCCTGATTTTCCAAATCTTGTCTATAAGCTAACGAAAGCCCTCTATGGGTTGAAACAAGCTCCAAGAGCTTGGTATGAGAAACTAAGCAATTTCCTCATTGAACAAAACTTTTTAAGAGGAAATGTGGACAAGACACTTTTTATTAAAAAGGATGGAAAAGACATCTTGCTGGTCCAAGTATATGTTGATGACATAATATTTGGTTCCACAAATAATAAGCTATGCAAAGATTTTGAAAACATGATGCAAGCTAGATTTGAAATGTCAATGATGGGAGAGTTATCTTTCTTCTTGGGATTTCAAATCAACCAAAGCAAGAATGGCATTTTCATAAGCCAAACCAAATACTGCAACGATTTATTAAAGAAATTTGGTTTTGATAAGATTAAAGCCATTGACACACCTATGAGCCAAACCTGCCATTTAGATAGAGATGAGAAGGGAAAACCAGTAGACGCAACTAAGTTTAGAGGAATGATAGGATCACTACTATACCTTACAGCTAGTAGGCCAGATATAATGTTTAGTGTATGCATGTGAGCTAGGTACCAAGCAAACCCAAAGGAGTCACATCTAAGTGCAGTCAAGAGGATCTTTAGATATCTTATAGGAACCAAACAACTAGGCTTGTGGTATCCTAAGGTATCTACTTGCACCTTAGTTGGTTACTCATATTCAGACTTTGCTAGATGCAAACATGATAGAAAAAGTACCTCTGGTACTTGTCACTTATTAGGAAACTCCCTAGTTTCTTGGCATAGCAAGAAACAAACCAACATTGCATTATCCACAGTTGAAGCTGAGTATATTGCAGCTGGAAGCTGTTGCGCTCAAATTCTTTGGACGAAACAACACCTCTGTGATTTTGGTGTTAATCTAGGAATTGTGCCTATCATGTGTGATAACACAAGTGCAATCAGCATCACCAAAAACCCTGTCATGCATTCTAGAACTAAGCATATAGAAATAAGGCACCACTTTATTAGGGATCAATATCAAAATGGGAACATAAAGCTTGAATATGTCAACACAACTGATCAGTTAGCTAACATTTTCACCAAAGCTTTACCCAAGGATAGCTTTTCCCTTATTAGAATGAGACTAGGAATCATAGATTTTGATGAAATCTAATTCCAGTGAGAAACAAATCGATTGCATAATCGATTATCATGTGACTACACAGAAAAGTAGCTTTATGAAATCAACTTCACAATCGATTCATGAGATACTGTGTCTTAAATGTCAAATTAAGGAATACGAACATCGATTGCATAATCGATTAATGTGTATGATAACTGTTTAAAGAATGGATTCAGTAATCAATTCATTTCTCCCAGACTTCAAACATTGAGAAAGGTTTCAGAACTCTAGCCCGAGCGTCGATTTGGAAATCAATTAATTCAATTTTTCAAATTCTGCACTTTAATGAATCGATTTGGAAATATGACCGTTTTAACTTTTTACTAGCTGTTAGAGAGTAATTAGGACCAAATCGATTACCATTCCCCAGTAACGGTAACATAGTCGATTGACCAATCGATTTACGAGTGAGAAGTTTTAAAAGAAACAATTACCAATCGATTCTAAACACTTTATTCAAGCCATAAATCAATTTCATCTCAAATTTTCTAGAATTTCTCAAATCTCTCTGCTGGTTCTCACAAATTTCTTCTTCCAAACCATCTCTGATACATCTATGCTTTCAAAAACTCATCACTAATACAATGGCTAGTGTGAAACAAACCAATCTAAGAACACCATCACCTTCAGTTTCTTCATCTTCTAGTGGGCGAACCCCCTCCCCCCCACCAACTTCAAAACAGGTTTCCATTCCTGCCCATAAAATACTCGCCAAAGACAAAGGAAAGGCTATTGCGGTTGATCACGGGAAGTCAAAGAAACGAAAAGAGCCCCCCACTGAAAAGCTAATGGTTGATGCCATGAAGGACACTGCTTCGAAAAAGAAGAAACATCTTCCTTCCCCTCAACCCAAGAAAGCTCAACCTCCAAAAGATAAACAGACTGAAGATTCTAAGCTACCACCTACTTTTCTTAAAAGGAAAATCCACGAAGCATGCACTTTGGATTTTGCGTACTTGGACTAAGATGGTTTCACTTTCCAAGACCATCTAAGGTTTCATGGACTAGAAGGATTTCTTTACTACTCCTTAGACACTTATCCGCACTTGATTCGCTCCTTCTATTCAACATTCAAACTCACTAACAACGGATTCAAGGCAGAAGTTAAAGGCAAGCGAATTTCCATGACTTTTGACGAGTTCTCAAAACTGTCGGGACTGCCATTTCATGGAAAATCAATGGATCGAAGCTCTAAAGCCGAGTCTGCTGATGAAGGCTGGGAAGCTCCATTTGATAGACACACAGTTGTCCAGGACCTGATGGTCGATGGCTTAGTGGAAACTATTTCACTGCCAATCAGTCAAATGAAGGTCCATCATCGGATGCTCGTACCCCGATCCGACAACCATGCCGTCGTCTAGAAGCTGGACATAATTCTGTTGTGGGGTCTATCCAAAGAGATCAAGATGAGCTGGACATGGATAGTCCTGAAGCACATGATGGAAGCATCGCAAGGCAAGCTGGTGCTTCCCTATCCACAGTTAATCACCAAGATACTGAGACATTTTAAAGTGTCAATTGTCAATGAAGAATCTTCGAAAACCACCATCTCTTTTGGAGAAGCAATTGTCAATCAAATGCAATTGAAGAGGGTGGACAGTATCTGGATTAGACCGCAGCCAAATGCTTAACCAGCTCATCCAAATGCAGAACGAGCTGAGCTTGTTGCAGCCAACGCTGAGTTCTTAGCCAAGCTGCTGGAGTTTATGGAAGCTCAAGTAGCTCACAACGCTAAAGTAGAAGCTTCCAATGGAAAAATGTTAGCATCTCTGAGCAAGCTCCAGGAGAATCTACACATGTTGCGCAGGACGATGTTGCAATCCAAGAACATCTAGGCCTTAAACTATCATTTAGCGACGTTGCTGAGATTGGCCGACAAGCAACAGGAGAACCACATCCCACACCCTTAGATAGTCCTGTACCTCATGGTGAGGAGACACTTGTTGAGGATAATACAGCGGTCTCTACCTGTCCCATAGCTAATAATGAGGACCAGCCCAGTTTAGGTGATTAGGATTTTAGGTTCTGTGTTGTTTCGTAAATGTTTTGGTATTGCATTGTACTATTCTATTTAAATGAATATTATTTTCACTATTCTCTCTTATTATATGCCTTTTTGCATTCAGTAACAAAAGGGGAGAAAATGTTTTCAATTTAACTTGTGTTTGTGTTAACTGTTTCTGCTCTAATGCTAGTTATGATAAATTTTACTACAAAAGTTGAATTTCGGTTTAATATCATATGCTATTATGCTCTGACACCTTATACTACCTGATACCTTATGTTATGCACTGATTTCTATCCTGGTACCAGTTGCTATGTGCTATTTGTTTTGATAACAGCCCTGATACCAGTTATTTCTGCTCTGATACAGTTTCTTTTTACCTGCATGTATTAGTTCTGATACTAGTTTTTGACTTGTATGTGCTAAAATCATTACTAATCACGTGCTGATACCGCTGCTAATAATTGTTATAGCTTTGAATGCCGTTAATATTGTTTATAGCTCTGATACTATATTACTAAAATAAAAACTTGTATAGCTCAAATATTCTGATAGTGATCATAGTACTCTAATACTCTGATGCTTTGCATGTGTTTTGTGCTGCTGCAACTTAAATGAATCATGCATGCAAAAACTTAGGGGGGAGCTTTTAAATAACTGTAATTATATTGTTAAACCTTGAAATGTATAACTCCAGTTAAAATTGTATGTTTGTCACTTAAGCAAAAAGGGGGAGATTGTTGGACATAAGTCCTCTTGATCATGATTTTGACATAATTAACAAACATACAATGTTCATGCACTACTTGATAAAACTATCAGTTTGAATCAAGTTACATTTTAGGAAAAGCAAGCAAACACTATACACATAGACACAAGCTTGGAACACAAGGAATCAAGCAAAAAGAAGAGAATGTGCTAAAGAAAGATGCAAATCCATCTAGTGTCATTAGTGTTTGTAGTATTTAGTGGTTAGACATAATCAATGTGATTTCATGCATAAGTATATGCCAAGTTAAAAATGAAATCCTAAAATGAACAATTAACCAAATCGATTAGCTAATCCATTGAGGCATCCATTGGACAATCGATTGCTTGACTCAGAATTAGAGTTTCTACTAAGCCAATCGATTGGTAAATCAATTCTTTAAAGGACTTTGGTGTAAATTGAACTCTGGGTTAACTCAATCGATTGGACAATCGATTAGTACATCCATTGAGAAATCGATTTTGAGACTTACAGAGCCAAGTTAAAAACCATGCAAATCGATTGGCAAATCGATTCAGAAAAGTCTTTTTCATCAGACTTGGCCTCTGTAACCAACCAATCTATTGGAACATCAATTGTGAAATCGATTTATTAAATCACAGAGACAAACACTTATTGAGACAATCGATTTGCCAATCGATTGTGAAAATGTTTTTTTATCAGTCTGTGTCTCTGTGATCAATCAAATCGATTGGGACATCAATTGAAAGTTGTTTCTTAACTTGCAAGGCATATTCTAATCGATTCGGTAATCGATTGGATAAATGACATATTTAAATGATACATCAGAAACATGTTCCTAGTCGATTGGCAAATCAATATGTTCTAAATAGCTAAGTCATTGTAACAATTCTAATCAATTGGTAAATCGATTGGAATAAAACTGCTGAATCATTTTGACCAAAATAACTGTCGAATCAATTAGTGCAAAATAACTGGAGTCACTGTGATCAGTCCAATCGATTGACAAATTGATTGCAGAAATTGTTTGAGTTACAGACCTTTTCCAAATCAATTATGAACAAATATGAATCGACTAAGACATCAACTATTTTGATCTCGTTGTTTGAACAAAACACCTATAGTCGATTACTCAATCGATTTGGACATGAACATGCTTTTGTTTCTGATTTAAGCATTTAAAGATTCGACTGGCAAATCGATTAAGTCATACGTTTTCAAGAACCAAGAAAAACAAGAAACACGATAATCGATTGGGCAATCGATTGTGTTGTTTTAAACTGTTATAAAATCGATCGAGTAATCGATTTAACCTGTGTTTTTCTTAAACATATATAAGCTGACTCATAACCCTTTTTCTTAAACATATACAACTTTTGAATCTCTTTGAACACACGTTCTTCGTAACACCCTGAGAAAAAGAATTGAAAACACACACTAAACACTATCTTGGCAAATCCTTATTGTGTGTATTTCATAGTTTGATTGAGTCGCATTCATTGATAGATCTTTGATCTTCAGTCATCTTTGTAAACAAAATAAAGTAAAGAAAGTCTGCAAAAATCCAGTATAGAAACTGGTAACTATCTTGATTGAAGAAGGAGTTCATCAACAAGAAGTTTCACTGTCATCTTGGGAGAGCTTGATGATTAGCTTGAGGGATACAGTGGGTTTGCAATAGAAGTGTGAGAGAGTTTTAAGATATATAGGCTTGGAGGGCTGGAAAATCTGTAAAACACATTCTAGACGTTTCTATTGGAAAAGGCCGAAATCGGTTCGATTTCGGGACTGGATGTAGGCTGTCACATCGACGGCTAAACCAGTATAAAATCTTGGTGCACTATCTTCTAACCCTTTCTCTTTATCTTAATATTTCATGAATGATTAATCTTGTATGCACATGTTATTATGTCTTGACTAATATTGCTTGAATGGTTAAATTGGCATGTCTGTATCTTGATTAATTGGTTGAGCAATTGATGTATCTGCTGCACTCTTTATTAGACAATACTTTTGATTGTGAATTTTTGTCTAGGAATATACCTTGGGATTGTGGTTAATAACTTGGTTAAAAAAATTGTATTTGTTAAACTGATTAGCAATCTTGTTAGAATAGTATAAACACTTCATATAAATTTTGTTAAACTGAGGTCAATATTTCCTACATATTATGTACCTTGCCCAAAAAAATTAAAAGAAAAAGTTGATTGGTGGGTTGCCATTAAAACCAAACCTAGAGGCACAGTCGATGACCAATATACATTAGAAGTTGAATATCAAGATTCAACATCTACCACAACAAATGTAGCTTTTGCTCCAAATGATGAGCTACTTGATCATTTGAGAGATGAAGGGGAAAATGAGGAGGTTGAAATGAATATTGAGGTTGCAAAAGACCAAGAGGAGGAAGAGGATGACGACATAGATTCTGACGAATTTAATTCAGAAAATGATTTTGAAAACCATTATAACTTCCATAATGATGATAATGATAGCGATGATGGTAGACATATTGATTATTAAATTTTAATATTTTTCATTTTGTGGAGTAGATGAAAATTTATTACCATACTTTGTTGTTGTTTTTATGCTATAAACATTTTTAATTGTACTTTTTTTTTTTATTAATTGTAGATGACAAATAAAGAGAAAGGAAAAGAAAAAGCTCTCAAGACTCGTCAATTAAAGCAACATTTCAAGCGTTCAAATGCAAATCCTTCGAAGTCATCTTATGTTGCACCCCGTCATAGTTCATCTCATGTTGCACCTTCTTCTAGTTCTCATGGTGCACCTTCTAGGACATCTAATGTTGCATTTCCTCATATTTCTCTTCCATTAAGGACTTCAAGGAAATCTGCTACTACCCCATCACTTGGGACTTCTCAAGTTATATGAGGAAATCTTAAGGACTTCAAGGACATCTGCTACTACCCCATCACTTCGGACTTCTGATTGACCATCTAGTTCACAACCATCTCATTCTGAAGGAGTGCATAGCCCAAGATCCAATGAAACTGTCATTGCATCTGAGACACAAACCAATGATGGCAAGCGAACTTTATACATTTACGGACAAGGATAAATATATACATATATTTTTAGTTATTTAAGTATATTATATAAACTTCATAACTACTAATATGTATTGTTTGTAGATTTTTGCCTTCGCATCCTGCAGCAAATGGGATTGGAGATATCATCAAAAGTAATTTTAGTAAGCCATGGCCATCATGGAAAAAAATAGACATTAATACGAGAGACTTGTGGTTTGAAGAGTTCAAGGTATATTGTTTCAAGGGCACCTTTAATATGTTTAAAACTAGAAAATGTGTTTTTTATTCACTCCTTTATACTTTAACTAATAATGTCTTATGTCTTTAAAAAAAATATTATGACATGTTAACTTATTTATTGTTTGTATATACACATAATAGATTTAATATTTGTCCACCAGATGATGTATGGGCTAGAAAGAACTTTGAAATACGAGGTGCAACAGTCATGAAAATAATCAAAACAAGGTTCATAGCTCAATGACCAGACCAAGGTGGATTGGTCAAGATGTTTGGAATTCTTTATGTGATTATTGGGGAACTCAAGGATTCAAAAAGAAGAGCATAGAAGCAAAAACAAATCGAGCATCTGATTGTGGAGGTTTTGGCGGGTCTCGTCACACCTGTGGCTCTATCACTACATCCCAACATAGAGTTAATTTGGTTATGTTTCCTATCTTTTTCTATATTTTAACTTTTATATATGATTTAATATGTAATTGTAATCATATGCATGCACTAATCAAATTGGAAACAATGTGTATTTAGTTCAATGTATGTCTGGTTGTTTAGCTTTTACACAATATAATTATGTTGTGTTAAAGTTTGTTGTGTGCATTTCATTTTTGTTTTGCAAATTAATTCTTGTAATTTTGTTTTACAAATTTCATTTAATGTCGTTTCTATATAAAGTCTCTCAAATAAAATTTTAACAAGGGTAAATTAAATGAGAGTGATGAAAGGATAATTTTATCAGAATTTTTGTGCAAATATGAGTTGTTAAAAGAATTACCAATAAACTCCTATTTATAGAGAAAGTAGGAGAAGCAATTTAAGAAATATTTTAAAACCAACAGTAATGAATTAAATTACACGATAATCAATTGTATGATACAATAATCGATTATTTAACAATGTTTTCAGAATTGAATTGAAAAATGATCCGTTGCCAAATTGACTTCATTGCCTTCACTACAATTGATCATGCAAAAGTTAACCGATTAAGATAAAGAGCATGAGATACTTCAGTTTAGAAAAAGAATCCATAATCAATTATCTCAAAAAGCAATATATTTTGATTAGCCATAAGAAACATATGCTGAAGCACATTAAAAAACATATTGATAATTCAATCAACTATTATGTCTTTAAAAATATTTTCATGCAAAATTATATTTAAATAAACATTATTGTGTGTGATCTATTTTATTTTAGAGAGCTTTATTTTCACTTACATAAAATCCTAAAAACACACCATACAAATAAAAAAAAAACTTGTAATTAACACTAAAAGAAAATAGACATATACCTACATTAAAAGCTGTAGGTATAGATAACCTATACCAAAGATAAACTATTTGTTATTGATATAAGTGTCTTATATTTTCGGTGACATACATTTTTTACTAATTGTTATACTTACACACTTAAATTTGTTATTATAGACATAAAAACTGAAAAATATATTTTTTAAAGGAGCCAAATTCTTAAATGTTTGTGAAAAGAAAATGTGTACAAAATTTTCAAAATATAAGCCAAAAGAATTTCAATTGAGACAAAATCCTAATTTTTTCAATGCAGCCAAAATTTCAATGAAGTCAAAATCTTAATTTTTTTTCAATGGAGGCAAAAAAATTTCAATTGAGCCAAAATCCAATTTTTTTAATAGAGCCAAAAAAATAATTACGGAGCCAAAAAATAAATTAATGGAGTCAATATGTAAATCAATACTGCCAATTAAATCCCTTCTCCTCTTTCACCCAAAAGGATCCCTAAACTCTCAATCTCAAGCCCCAATCAGTTACCTTCTCCTTCTTGTCGTCTATCAACCACCTTCTCTCTGTCGATCAATCCTGAGCCCCAATCTATTGCCTTCTCGCCTTCATTCAATCTCAAACCCTAATATATCACTTTCTCACCTTCGCCTTCATCGCCATCACCTCGACGAGCATTCAGACTCACGACCACCGCTGTGACCACCATTCTCGCACCACATCCATAATGACAACGTGACCACCATGACATGACCCTGTGACTACCGTTCTCGCACCATCGATAAATTTAGATTTTTTTTTTATGTTAGTTTAAATTTCATATAAAATATATATTTAAAATATTTGCTTGGTTATATTTAATTTATGTGTTGTTTTCAAGTTTCACTAGTTTGTTTGAGATTTAGAGTTCATTTTATAATTAATTTTGAATTTTCGTGAATTTAATTTAGAGTTATGGTTCATACTAAAATACTAGAATTCCTGAGAGTTAGGAATTAACTTTTATTTTTTTGTACTGAACCAAATGTTTTCTTAAGAGAATAATTTTTTTTAAGAAATAAAAAAGTACGTTGGATATTCTATATTCAATTGTTTATAATATAGTGTAAAAAATAAATTGATTCAGTCGACATCATCCTCCACAAGCAGCTTTTGTTGAATATGAACTTCACAATCATTAACCTTTCATAAGCTTGGTAATATGTGTGCAGTTCGAATTTTTAAATTTGTTACTTTGAAATTACAAATAAGATGCCAAGTATATTTTTACCTTTTTTTTCACTTTCTTTTGGTAAATTATTGAGTTTTTCTTAGAATACATAAATTTTCGATGAGATGTCAACCGAGATGTTATTTTTTTTAAGTTAAAAGTTATAATATTGCTTGGATGGCTTAGTAAATAATTTAGATATTTTTATATTGAATCGTATATTTATTCGTTTGTTAGTTTATTGATTGTAGGTGAAGATTAAAAGCTAATTTTTCGTCGAAGATGGAATCTTGGCAATTTAGTGGACTCAATTTCTTAATGTTTTTTGATATTGTTATGTATGACATAATATGTCTATTTTAAATGTTAGTAAGACAATATTTTTCACTACTAAATAAAAATACTCTATAATACACTATGGTGAACATTGTTTAACTATTGTTTTATCATTGTATGACTTTTATGTTAATTTTTAATATATACGATGAATACCTTTTATTTTATTTTGACTCTTTTATATATATATATATATATATATATATATATATATTTCATTGTCTATTTATATTTGATTAATTTTATAAAAATAAAAAGTTTAAATTATTATAAAAATTTTATTGATAACAAAAAATTAATAATTACAACAAGTTTGTTACCGTTAAAACCTATACCAACAAAAATAAGTTGTCACTTAAATGCATAACAAGAGAACAAAAAATGTAGGTATAATATCAAATGTTTATTGCAACGGAAATTTATTTGTCACTATACTCGCTAGCAACGACGAAAACGCATAGGTATTGGGTAATTATATACCACCAAAAAAACTTCATCGGTATAGGTAATTTTTACTATCCCTACCGTTTTATACTTTTGCCTACAGATTTTTACTATTACTAAAGGTTAAATTTCTTGTGCAAATACTTCTTTTCTCAATAATCAAAAAGTATTTTCACAATATTCACAATCTCAATAATTGATCTATTGTCGCACATAGGTCAAATACAATTGATAAAATGTAAATAGAGGTAATAACTCAAATTGTTTCGCATGATATAGTAATAATAACTGAATTTAAAATTGAAATAAAATGGGGGTTTTTAGATTTTTGATTTAACAGATGAGCAAAACGATTAATCCACTTTTTCAAGTTTTATACCTATCACAAATTCTATCAATGAGTTTAATTTCTAATTTGTGATTCTATTCTTATTTTACTATAGAATTTATCAAACAAGCGCAATCTATCCTATGTGAATTTGGTTTCTTTGATTGAATTAAGCATCACAATCATCAGAATATTATAATCAATGGTCAAGCGTCGCAAAATTATAATTCAACTAAATTAGAAACCGAAACCAAATTCTGTCAAATAAATTTAAATCCTATTGAAATTCAGTTTAAGATGTCAAAATATCAATATAATCAAATAAACAAGAATAGAAATTGGCAGTGTAACTTGAATCTCAAGGTGTTGATGAAACTCTGAACTCGTGGATTAATCTTATAAAATTAGACGTCCGTGAAATTAAATAAAACTGTTTATTTCTTGTAGCAATTTAAATTCTAATTTTTCCGTTCTTAGAAAAGAAACAAAATTGCCAATATATAGTACTTGATATTGGACTTTAGGGTTTAAAAACAAGTGGCCCGCTAATTAAAATTATTACAAAAATCCATATTACAAAATTTTCAATTTAGGCCCGTAAAGTTCGGAATTGGTCTTTTCTTCCAACACAAATGTTGTAGCTCAAATTTTTATCTTTCCAACACCTGCTCATATGCGCCAATCCAATATCCAGAGATCAAGTTATGACTTACACAACGAGAAAGAGTTAAAATACAAATAATAAAAATAATCCAAAGTTTAGAAACAAGCTAAAAATATTAATCTAAGTTGTAAAGAGCTTTTAAAATACCAGATAAAAAAGCTAAAAATGTGTGCCCAAATGTTATGATCTAATTCCCCCACACTTAAAATTTTGCACTCCGACCAAAACAATGAATGTGATTCCAAATATTCTTATGAATGCAAAGTGGTGAGAGAGAAAAATATTTCTAGCTTAAGGCAATTATGAATAGTTTTGTTGTCACAACCAAAGAAAACCATAGGACAAGTTAACTAAAGAATGCATCATAAGTGGTAGAGTCCTCCCAGGATATAAAACTCTCTCAAAGTGTTTACACTCAAAGTGTTTGGGCTATTGTTTACACTCAAAACACATCATGAAAGCTAGCACTACCATAGGCTTGACAAGCCTCTATAATCTATATTTGAAACACATGCAGATAATGATCAAAAAGGTCTTTATTTGGGTTGTAATGTGACCAAGGTAAGGGTAAGATAATCCTAAGGAGACTAGAACTGAAAATCAAAGAGGTTAAAAGAGTAATGATTAAGAGTGAAAAACAACATTAAGTAACTCAACAAAACATCATTGACTTTTATTTTCATACTCTTTTTGCTCATAACACAACGATTTTTCCTCATATATATATATATATATATAATTTTTTTTCTTTTATTTTTTTTATTTTTCTTCTCTTTTTTTGTTCATAACCCTCAAAATAAAACAAACAAGTTGAGCACCCCTACACTTATGTAAGGAAAGACTCCTGTATCCCCCAAGATTGAGTCAATTCATTGTTTTTCACTTTTAGACGTGTAATGAGTTATATAACAAAAATGGGGTAATTAGGCTCAAAGGGGCTTAAACAAATGGATAATTGTAGGGTAGGCTTATTTGAATGGTATCTTAATTAGAATCAAATTCCTAGATCATTTCAATATATACATGGGGACAAGAGTCAAGTTAAGTTCTGGCATAACTAGCAATCATGTCAGTCCAAACAAACTCTCAGCATTTACAACCATAAAATTTGATAAAAAAGCATGCAATGCAATGTCCATTTTTATTTTTATTTTTATTTTTATTTTTATTTTTATTTTTATTTTTATTTTTATTTTTATTTTTATTTTTATTTTTATTTTATTTTTATTTTTATTTTTATTTTTATTTTTATTTTTATTTTTATTTTTATTTTTATTTTTATTTTTATTTTTATTTTTATTTTTATTTTTATTTTTATTTTTATTTTTATTTTTATTTTTATTTTTATTTTTATTTTTATTTTTATTTTTATTTTTATTTTTATTTTTATTTTTATTTTTATTTTTATTTTTATTTTTATTTTTATTTTTATTTTTATTTTTATTTTTAT